>JABAKD010000025.1:13343389-13483389 GCA_012845835.1 Undaria pinnatifida | reverse complement strand
GATCATAATCTGGTGCGCTCGCTTCCATACAGGCTAGACTATACGTAGACCTATGCTTTTGATGAGAAAGTCATTTCTCGTCGATCTCACAGCTTTAGTGTGTTTATCATATATTTAATATTCATGTACACTTTGCCCTACCCCTTCCCCCCCGCTCATTAATTTCTTTCTGCATTGCATGGGGCAAAGTATCGCCTGAATTTGCACAGCAGCAGTTAGTTGTAATATACGGAGTACATAGTAGTTTGTGACAACAACAGAGGTCCTCTCTTCCTGTCATAGATAGGGAGGGGGAATCGGCCCATACACTCAATGGCTGTGGTGGATAATCTTGTCATTAGTGGACTAAGGCCACAATGATAATGGGTAAGGTGCCCTACTTCACTCTACAGGTGTGCCACTAGCACGAGTTCCTCTGTGTGTGTGTTCTTCACATTAAACCGTTCTTCTACTCGTCGACATCCAGCACACCCAGTGTCCGTACTGATTCTTCACCCTAGAAAGATCAGCTCTGTGGTCACAAGCTACGACACAGAGATAATGCATCGTAATGCATTCGACAACGCAATGTCATGCCCTAGTACTGGGTACGACAGGCACAACATACATACGTCAGCAACAGAAATACATTGGAAGAGAGAAATACGAAATAAACAAAAACAAAAACAAAAACAAAAAAACAAAAAAAAAATAAGAAAACAAATAAAAACAAAGATCCTCTGCACCTTACCGACCCTAATACTTAGGGCGACATGTTTTGGCGCCATGTAGATTACCACGTTACTTTTAATGTGTGTGTGTGTGTTCTTCACATTAAACCGTTCTTCTACTCGTCGACATCCAGCACACCCAGTGTCCGTACTGATTTTTCACCCTAGAAAGATCAGCTCTGTGGTCACAAGCCACGACACAGAGATAATGCATCGTAATGCATTCGACAACGCAATGTCATGCCCTAGTACTGGGTACGACAGGCACAACATACATACGTCAGCAACAGAAATACATTGGAAGAGAGAAATACGAAATAAACAAAAACAAAAACAAAAACAAAAAAACAAAAAAAAAATAAGAAAACAAATAAAAACAAAGATCCTCTGCACCTTACCGACCCTAATACTTAGGGCGACATGTTTTGGCGCCATGTAGATTACCACGTTACTTTTAATGTGTGTGTGTGTGTTCTTCACATTAAACCGTTCTTCTACTCGTCGACATCCAGCACACCCAGTGTCCGTACTGATTCTTCACCCTAGAAAGATCAGCTCTGTGGTCACAAGCCACGACACAGAGATAATGCATCGTAATGCATTCGACAACGCAATGTCATGCCCTAGTACTGGGTACGACAGGCACAACATACATACGTCAGCAACAGAAATACATTGGAAGAGAGAAATACGAAATAAACAAAAACAAAAACAAAAACAAAAAACAAAACAAAATAAGAAAACAAATAAAAACAAAGATAAAAATAAAACAAAAAATGAAACAAACAATTAATAGGATGAGTTCATATCGCACAATGTAAACAGCACGACATACTACGACAGACCGCGAACGAACACAGGGGAGGCACTAGGCTACATACAGCGCGAGTGAAAATAGAGCGAGCAAAAATTGGCGACGAGAGTGATCGCCTTACAGCAATATCACTGACCAGTTGGTGGAAAGGTCAGTTGAATGTGAACAACACACTGACCCACTCGTGTACTGCACTGTTTTGCTGTCAATATACGCTTCTGGTTGGAATGACGACGACCACAAAATTAAAGGATTGAAACAACGCATCGGAATAAAAACGATAGATCACAAACATGTTTTGGCGCCATGTAGATTCCCACGCTACTATTAACGGTACGATTTCATATCGCACAATGAAAACAGCACGACATACTACGACCGACGGCACACGAACACAGGGGAGGCACTAGATTGAGTGAACCCGAGCGAGCAGAAATAGGCAACGAGAGTGATCCCCCTGCGGTAATATCACTGGCCAGTGGGTGGAAAGGTCAGTTGAATGTGAACAACACACTGAATCACTCGTGTACTGCACTGTGTTGCTGTCAATGTACGCTTTTGGTAGGAATGGCGCCGACCACAAAAAAATAAAGCATTAAAAAAACGCATTGCGATAGGAACGATAGATCACAAACTCGAAAGTTCATTTTTTTGTTTAGTAAGCTATTTGTGGCGCTTGCTCCACAAGACTAAAAACAGCCCAACAGATATTCTTCGTGCATTCCTAACTTGAAAAAAAGTTCCTACAACCCACAGCAGCAGTAGTAGTAGTGAAATATTTTTATATTGTTACAAAAAAATATACTATATGAAGTATAAAATGTTCGTAGTTTTCTGAGACGAGATATCCCGAACAAGAATGACGCACGAAACGAGCACATGCATTTGACATACTTCACCACGTGTACACCGATTTACGAGGTAAACGTACGCAAATACTCAGTGGAGATGCTGTTGCGGCTCTGCCCCTTTAAAACATTGCCCTCCTCGAACATCAAGTAGAACCTAGCACGCCAGTGCCTCGCATAATGGATCGAACGACTTTTCAATTATTCGAGTGAGGGTGCACGGTGTGGCAGACACCGGACATTCAGGAGGAACATATCCCGCTCACAGCAGACGGGGACAACGGACGCGAGGAAGAAGAAGAGGCGGCATGATGAGCCCTCAAACACAGAGTGTGTTTGTGCAGCAGCACGATTTTTCGTCCGACGAAGACGACGATGATAAGGCACCCCTACTGCACGATATCAGCATCATCCGCAGCGTTGGGCGTGGACTGATCGTAACGCCACGCCCTGCTCGAGAACGGATGAGCCACAAAGCGTGGGCTGTCGCATTCGCAGTAAATGTGGCCATTACCTTTCTGTCGGTGAGTCTGCAACTGGGGCGCACGTGCGTCAAGACCTGCCCTTCGTTGACGTTGAGCGTTACATCATTCAAATCCAATCTACACGGTTCCCGCGGCTGATAAGCCATCGCTTAACCCGTGTGGGGCTTCGTAGGAAAATATTGAAAGCAAAGACTATCAAATCTTACGATTGTATGATTGCATCCTTAGTTGACGATGATTTGTTTTGGTTCGTTTGTTTGTTTTCGCACACTTCTACTTTCCAGCTTCAGGACAAGCCGTGGTCACAGGTGTCGTCCCTTCTCCCACCCGGTTCTTGCCTTCAACGTTTTTGCTCGTCGATTTTTCATCGAGTGTTGCTCACTCACGCTCTCGCGTTATCCGCAAGTCAATTCGTGCGCAAGAAAAAGTCTCCACGCATTTACACGAGTATATGCACGCGGGGGAAATCGAACTCACAAAACTGACCTCTACCAGGCTCGTGAAAACCTGATACGCCACCCGGGCCGACCGGCTGCACGATACTGCTGTCCAGCTCCAGCACCTGTGCGACCCGCGCTAAGCTTGCACTGCCGTGTGCTGTGCATCCTTACCCCGTGACGATAAGGACAAACGCGTTTATGCTTTGTTTCGTAGTTGTACATGGGCCCCACAGAAGTAAGTGAAGATTTCCCCAAGACTATTGCACAATCTTGAACACTCGGTCGAGTGTGCGTTGTATATTGTCCTCGGTCAACAGGTGTGTGTCTGATACATTAGGGAGACCGGGTAATAACGACCTCAACAGGCAGCAGGAAATAAATGTCGGTAAAAACCGTCATGCAATATACATATATAAACGTAATGGAGCGCGTGTACACTGAGCGTTCTTTTCAAATCACCTACGACTCGTATTTCTCCCGTTCGTCCTCAATGGCAGTGACATTGCATGACCACATCACCTCGCCCGTTGTATTTAACGACATGTGTATCTCTTTCATATGATTAGCGATGTCAGAAAGTAATGTTAACTACATCATTGTACGTATCGATTGAAGTGTTCTGACGTTTGATCCAATGTACAACAACAAATTGTGAAGCTTTAAACACGTTGTTTACAACACCAGAAAACTGAGTTGCATACTACATGCAATATCAAACCTTCTACAATAGTAAACATTAAAGGCGGGTGATATCAAGAGTGTTATCTTGCTGCAACCGTCACACTTGTCCCCTTTACGGGTTCATAGTTTCCGCGCACGTATTAAAATGCCCCCCCCCTTCCCCCCCCCCCGATCCCTCTTGTTCAAGCGCCCACCTAAAATAAAAATCTACCAGAGTAGTAAACACTACCAGCCAGCTGATATCATCTCATTATCATTCTACCCGTTCATACCGTAGCTCCAACTCATCTCCGGCCTCCCTCCCCCCTTCTTTGTTCCCCGCCCAGTTCGTTCAAACGCCCCACTTAAAATCGGAATAGGCCAAAGTAAACACATCTACGAAATTGATATCACGTCACTAGCGTTCTAGCCATGCATGACGTAGCGTTCATTCATCCCCCCTGCCTCCCTTCAACGCCCCTTCCCACCCCACACCCCGCACAATCGCCTAGACCCAGCACCGCGCGTACAGCAAGCCCCTACAGATATGATGAATACCCGCAATCGGGGTACAACACACAATGTTGCCAATATGAGTTTCGATCATATCCTTGATCTCATAGCTGGAGTGTATTTTAATATCATATTTTGCCTAAACCTCTTCAAAATCTTCCATCACCCCCCCCCCCCTTCCCCTTTTCTTTCCTCGCTTGCTCGTTCTCAAACGCCCCACCCAACATCGAAATCCGCCAGAGTAATAAACACTTCCACGCACTGGATATCACCTCATTTTCGTTTTAGAGCCGTCCATGCCGCTGCTTCAATTTCCACCCCCCCCCCCCCCCCGCCCCCCCCGCCCTCTCCTTGCACCCACCACCCGCACCATCGCCTAGACCTAGCACCACGCGTATAGTAAACCCCTACATCTATGCGACCTAACCCCCCCCCCCCCCTCCCCCCCACCCCCACACACCCCCCCGCCCCTCCCCCACAATAAGGATTTAAGGTTTCCACGAACAAACTGAGCTGCCCTACCTGTCCCTCCCCCCTTCCCCCCCTCCTGCCCCCCTTTTGATCAAAATTTGGCCCCCACGCCCTTAAAACCTCCGCCTTCCCATCACCGGTTATTCGACTTGCATGATTCACTTGATAAAGTGACGCATTTCCTTCCACAGCTGTCAGATTTTGTCCCCCTCAGAAACGGGATTTATAGTTTCCGCGCACAGACTGCCTAACATCACCCTGTTGAACCTGATATATCTACACTGCAGTTGAAACAGGAGTCGTCGACCTGAATCCTTAATGAGGACACACAACCCGTAATACGCGCGATTCGGAGTATCACACACACAGCTTACAAATATGAGTTTCGTCAAAATATTCGATCTCACAGCTGGAGTGTTTTTTCATTTGTATATTTTATATATGCAGCGGAAACGGTAACTTTCCTTGTGCACCCTCGCACTATCTGAAAGTTTCATAATTGAGGAGCACCTGCGATCGGAGACCTGTGACCCCAAACGTGGCCCATCATGCATCATACCCCATTCATTAATACGCAGTTGGAGAGAGAGAAAGGCGTAGCCCTATGGGGGAGGTTTCACGAGTCCCGTCCGTAAATGTTTCAGATTGTACGAAGCCGAATATGCCAGGGGACGGCACATTCATCCCTTGACGGACGGCAATGTTCAGAAAATGTACAATTGCGGCCGGCAAACTACTAGGTTTACGTGTCTGACGCCTGGATTGACACCCCCGACAACTGGGGGCGTTTCCCCTTGTCTGGACGTCTCCTGTCATATTTGACCGTACAAACCCCGATCGGTGAGTCGTATGGTCTATTGGAGGCTAGGAATAGACGAACGACACCATAGATATCCGTTTTCACCTGTACCTATTTTTTTCTGGAGATCCTCACCAGGTGACAGTCGTTCTACGGTAACGGTAGCCCCCCCCAACTTTTTACCAACGAAATCGCCGTTTTTGAAAGCTGCTCCCGGCCGTAACTCATGAAATACGTCGCCCCTTGCCACCCATCATACGTCATCTGTCGAGAGTCCATTGCATAACAAAAAAATTACGTGAAGATATTTTGATTATACCATCCTTCTTCGTGTCGAGCAGGGTGCCATTATTTTTCGTTTGTTGAAAAATATCGGTGTTTTTTGCAGGGGGGGGGGCTATCGTAGAATCAGTCGTGCCGCCCCTGTACTTCATTCATCACCCCAATACTGATTTTTGAGTGAAATGCAGGAGACATTTGATGAACAGAAACATGAACCACCTGCAAGAGCTAGTGCTGCAATAAATAGAATGACAATCCGACGAAGATTTTGGGCTAAGTAAGGCCATTTCTTATGCAGTCGGATTGCGCCAGTCGAAAACAGCCCTTTTCGACTGGACTTTTTTTCCGCTGTATTCTTCTGGTCCTTCTTCTTTTCATAAGTCGAGTTGGTTGTATAGTTTTTGTGCGCTTCCTAGAGGCGGTTGGTGTGAGTCAGAACTGCTGTACAGCCCTCGAAATCGATTGGTAGCTGTGCTTCGCGCTGTCTTCGTGAGCAACGGCTCGACGAACCTTCGTCCCAGCGAGTTGGTGGCTTTGGGCTTAGCCGAAAGCCGTCAAAGCTACGTTCGTGGAGTTGCAGTCAGCTGATAGGCGCCAAAGCTACAGAAGGCGCAGCCGTTGTTGGCAGCATGGGATCGAGACCGCGCGCTGCTGCCGTCGTGTGATACACGCTGCTGACAAGCGGAACTAGGAACGCGCCACCCTGACTTGCTGCGAGACGCAACAACAGCAGGGATAGCCAAGCCAGCGTCAGCGCCTTGTATGATACTGCAGTGTGGTACCTGGTAAGGGTGTGTGGCCGTGTGGTGGTGTGGGTGTGTGTTTGGTGGTGGGATGGGCGATGCGATCGGTTTGAAGAACACGTGTAAAATGTTTTCGACCGAGTTTTTCGATTGGAGGATCCAGTCGAAAAAGTCGAGTTTTTCGACCGGATCCGCCAGTCGGAATTCTCAGTCGAAAAAGTTGAGTCGAAGAAGCCCTTTTTCGACTGCGTGAGAACGCCCGATTTGGGCTTCAGTTGAAAAAGGCCGTTTTCGACTGACAAATCCGACTGCATAAGAAATGGTCTAAGGAGCCCGGTCGTACAGAAATAACAACACGTCTAAAGAGTGCTGCCCTGGTCGTGACAACCGTGTATACTCGATAATAAGGCGTACCTGATGTACATATAGCACATCAATCACGCAACTTCATGGCTACAAGTACCACAGAAAAACGCAAAGCCCGCGGACGCATGCCGCAGCAAGTTGTGTCAGTGTGGTCCTCCACGAGCATACACATACTTAGCTGCTATAAAGAGGTACGAGTAGGACGTGCTTCAATATCGCACATATACTCTCAGTAGGCTTGAAATTGTAGAGCGTCATTGGAGTATACTGTTCGAATTACGAAATGCCGCATGCAGTTGGAGTAAGAGGAGCTCAACGGATCTCCAACACCCTTCCCTGTACAAATATCAAGTTGTATAGACTACATCCAAAATCAGGTGTCCAGTCTGCAAGGTGTTAGCAGCAATATCTTCAGGCCTTGACAAGCTGTTGCGTAGTAGTACTCCAGCACACTCTTATATTACATCGATGTTAGTACACTGGCGGTATATCCGCCCGAGACATTGCTGGTGTAGGCTGTAACTACGCCCAGTATCGAACTCCGGAATATTTCAAGCCCATGGAATAGCCGACATCACGTTAGTACGCTGGTGGTGACAGTCCTGATGTGGCCAAGAGAGTCGGTTCCGGAGATATATTCCCCCCTACCTTACAAAACCATTGCGCATTTATAATTAATCCGGATAGAAAGGTAAATGTCACCTTTCCTTCATGGCCTGCCAGAGCCGCGCACATATCATGTCCCCACCGACCCACAACGCCGACCACCCAACAACCCACCCACAGTAACCATACCATCAATCCCACGTTGACCACCCACCACGGTCTCTATCTCCGAACAATAACTCTTGCCCCCTTCCTCCCTGGACCTTACCTGCAGGCGGTTTGCTTCCTCCCGAGTTGGCTCACGGTTTTGCAGCCCGTTCTGGAGACTAGGGGGTGGGAATCATCTCATGTCGTGCTGTGGACACTTTTGACGGTGTTCTTCGTAGCTGCATCGGCAGTCGCGGTATCCTCGATCGTGCTGATAAAGGGAAGCGACATGTCGTCAGTACAGGTGTGAAACGGACCAGTACCACGACAAGTACGACGACAAATACCATCACAAGTACCATGGATAGTGGTTGGCGAGGCACCACCCCGTTTTCTACCGCCGGTCTTGAGCCACTCGCCGGAGGGGCCGCGTACACCTCAACGTGAACACTCACATCGCAAAAAGCTACGGTAGAATGGTCTCGTGTTCAGGGGCATTCTTGCACTTGCCTCGGAGAAACTCGCGAGAGTGACGTCTCATTGTTCCGTGGGGCCTTGGACTATATCGTGCTGTGTTTTGCTTTTTCAACGAAACCCCGATGAGATGGCCGGCTACAGGTGCATGCTACGATAGAGGTGTCACTTTTCGTGGGAAATGTTTTCCGAATGGGGGGGCTCCAAAACCCAAAATCGTCGGAAATGGGATATTATTTTTTTTTTTTGCACGATTTTCGTTGTGTACCTAGGCCATGGAATTTTTCATCCATTGGGAGCATTTTATCTTTCTCGAAATCAATTTTCGGGAGAGAGGTCTTGAGCTCCCAGATTGAGAATTATCAGAAGAAAAAAAAGCGGTGGCATACCTATCGTAGAACGCCGTCTACACTGCGCCAGGAAATTCGCCTAGCGCGGTTTTTCGTTGACGTACAGAAGCACTCGTGCTAGTATGATAGTATGATAGTATGATAGTGTGATAGTATGATAGTATGATATTAATAGTATGATAGGGTGATAAAGTATGATTATATCATAGCTCAGGCCCCGCAGTGACAAAAGATATACCCTATGATACCCTTCCGCAGTCAACTGAGTTGGGCGATTTTGTTTTTGGCGCAGCGTGTAGTATATCATTCGGGGTTGCTGGTTCATAACACGGAATTGAGTTGGCACGGCAGCTAAACGCGGCAAAGGCAAAGAGGCTCACGCTGGCGAGTGCCATCAGGGTCGTCCAACCGTAGGGTCGTCCAACCGTAGGGGTCGCAGTTGTACGATTGCGCCAAAACGTCCTCGGGCGATTGAGCTCCGCATGTATGTGAGGAACTGCCAGTCAATGAAGTAGTTTCATGCGTATGTCTAATGTTTTTGTTTTCGATCTACTTCTAATAGGGCATAAAAGCTTGGTCGACTTGTGCAAACGAATGCTTTTTTTTTTTTTTTGTTCCGAGTGAGATGTTGACCTCCTCATGTCAGGACCTCAGGGACTGTCATAGAATATGATGCACCTCCACCGTGCGATGTCTCCACGGGTCACCCCGAAAACAAGAAATAAGGAAGCGATCCCCTACCGTTGGTAGTACTTGTTTGTGGAAACTTGACAGGAACAATCTTGGGGGTTTGTGGAGGCATGTACTGGCTCTTAGCGCCACGGAAGAAATACTAGGAAAAGGCGTTGCGGAGTGGTGGCGGGTGCGCCGTTGACCAGGAAAAAAAAACAACAACCTGCACATTGAGTCATTCATTCCCGCGTGCTCGGGCGAAGACAACGAGCAAAACGTTTGTTTTCCATGTGTTGCCGTTGTTTGAGTGCAGTGCTTGGCTACGTCCATCAGGAACGAACTTTGAGTATGCGATTTCTATTGACCAGATGTTACCGTAAATCATTGTCTTTATGACCCGCCTGCAAATTCGCGTTTCACACAGGGAACGTTTAAGTACGGTTTCGTCGAATTGACGTGCTGTAGTCATGGCGGCAGGTCCCGGCGAGCTCACCGATCATATTTCAGCTTTCGTAATCTTCTATAATACTTTTAATTTAGGTGGCGAACAACTCTTAATTCGCGGACCCATTCCATGAGTCGTTCACAGCGACTGTTGTCCGGTGTCCCCCTCGAGTTCGCACACTCCCCAAACTAATTGGTAGGCGTCAAAGAGGGATCCTTCTAAGGAGCTGCAGCTCTCCGCATGCCAAGCGCGAGCATTCAGTAGGCGGTTGTCTTTTTGTATTAATGTGCGCATTCCGATGTTTTTCAATTGTGCCGGCATGGCAAATAGAGGCGAAATCAAGGTGGTTACAGTATGGGGCGTCGGTTTTGTGCACTCTACCGCGTTTGAACCGCTCGCACTAGTTTTTCTCTACCCCACTGAAAAATAATGCTTCAGGCGATCTCTTTGTAGCAAAGGCGCAGCTTAGCACCCCAGCATTGGGTATTCATATCGCAACCTTAACGAAAACCGAAAGATGAAGAACGCCATCCAACACGGGGGTCACTCGCGCGAGTGAAACTCCGAGGCACGGCAAAAACAATGACCCAAACGTGACCCCGCTACCATACATAGTGTATGCCGTGCGTAGATACATACGGTCGGAAAGCGCCGAGGGCAAGCGAAAACAATTTTCGTAAGTTCGTGTGTTTAACACACCAGACTCAGAACCAGATACACCCGAACCGGGTGCACCCGCTGTGAGCCGCAGTTACTGTGATTCCAAACTACTATATTGTCTCAAGGCATAGTTTAAATCTCCGGGCAAGTTGGTCGGAGTCGTGTGTACTTTTGCCATTACGAAAAGCAATACAAAATAATCACCCCCTGACCCAGGCTACGGTAGGGGGGTCCCCTTTTGGGCCTTTTATTTCAGTGGCTAGGGGTCACTCGCGCGAGTAACCCCTTTATTCCTATGCAATCTTACGTTTTCTTTATGTCTTCCGTTAACGAAATCAATCCGCAATGCAAAGGTGACCTAAGCTGCGCCAAACCAAGTGCCTAAACCATCTTCATCCGTAGGGTACAGAGCTACTCGTGCGAGTGGCTCAAACACATCAGTGAAAACGGGGGTACCCCCCCTACCGTAGCCTTGGTCCCCTCCTGCTTTAAATCATATCTCCAATCCTAGCCCTAACCTTAGCCGTACAGCCCCGACCCTAACCCCTACCGCTAAAACCCTGTTTCCGTAAACAACCGACTTGTTTCATTGTGTTTAACATTTTGTCGACGATCACACCAACCGCTTCCGATACGAAACTAAACATTCACATATTCCAGTACTGCACGCTAGACGTAATAACACAGGTATGGCGTAATTTCTAGTGTCCGCTGTCTGCTATGGCACGAGCCACCCGAAGGTCTAAATGCAGCGGGTGAAAAAAAAAGCTGAGAAATATTTGCACAAAAAAAGAACTCCGGAGATCAGAGACAGCCGTAAACCAGGTGACGGCGGTAGGCAAATCTTCGGTGGTCTCGACATGAAGGCGTGACTAGGAAGGGGATAGGGGCTACGATGACTACTTAAATCAAACATATATTGGTGATGTTGTTGGAAGTTGATATGTATGTGATGAATTTTGTTAAGCTTCTCGATCCAGAAGCACCGCGTTCATACATGATACCACTCTGTCGACGATATCGTCAAACTGTACCACAACTCTCGTTCGTTGACTTGGGCCTACAGCGCACGTTGACGTTGCTCTTGATCACCCCTCCTCTCCCGATTGTCACGTGAACGAAATCACACCGGCAGATCGCTATGGGGGTGTACGTCCTGGTCTTCGTAGCGGCGTTCACAATATTTCCTGGCTACGTTTCGACATGGGCCGTGCTGGTGCTTTCTGTGGTCTGCGGCTTGATTTTAGCCGGCATTCTACCCCGAGACCGCGCACATTTTGTGGCCGAAACCCTCAAGGTGGTGCGCGCAGTTGATAAGTTTGACCGTCATTGTAGTGCTGGTTCGGAACCAGCAGGATGTATACCGTTATTTGGCGAAAAAGAGTGTCATCACTAGTTGAATTGGATGCTAATGAGGGTAGTGGTGTTGATATATAGCATGTATACCAAGCGTTCCTTAAAAACTGACGATTCGCATTTCGCCCTCTAGTGCTCAATGGCGGAGACAGTGCATGGCCACATACATCACCTCGCATGTTGTGTTTGGCAATATGTATCTCTTTCGTATAATTAGCGATGTCAGAAAATAATGGTAATTTTATGATGGTGGTGACAAACAGCAGTGCATGACCACATCACCTCGCCTGTTGTATTTGGCAATACGTATCTCATTCTATATAGTTAGCGATGTCATAAAATAGCAGAATATTTTCGAAGTATGAGAAAATTTGGGTTTTGTACGTACGTAAGAAGTTTGACCAATCAGATCAATGCGGTAATTCATAGTTGTATGAGGGATAGCATTAGGCACACCTGGCCCAGCCGTGTAGGCGACGACCTGCACGCGGAGCGCGTAGGGGATCAGAGTCAGAGCTTACAGGTCCAAGGTGTGATACAGACTAGTTTAAGTTCTAGTTTAAGGCTAGTTTAAGTTCGTGCACTCCCCGACGATGGAGGAGTGCAAGTCACCGGAGGCTGAAGCTCTCGTGGCTGCTGCTCGAGTCGAGGCTCATGCTGCTGTCGACGCTGTGCAAGCTGGGATCGACAAACGCCGTGCCGAAGCTCTGGCTGCTGTGCAAGCTGAGTCCGAAGGTCGCCGTGCCGCAGCCGCTTCGGCTGCTGCTACTGCTGCGTCTGCCACCGCGGCACCATCTTTGCTCAGCCCCAGTCCCGCTGTGTCCGAGGCTGCGGGGGTAATATAGGCTGAAGTTCTGCGCTGGCAAGGGCAGGTGTCTGGCGAGTTTGCTCGGATAGACGGAGATGTGTTCCGCCTCAAGTCGACGATGGAACAACTGCTGGCCTCCTTTAAAACCCTGCAGGATACGGTGGCTGGTGGCGCGTCTAAAACCGAGCACGTCGAGGCCATGCTCCAGCAGTTCATAGACAACTTTGCCGATCAGCAGCCGCCCCCGCGGGACAGTGGGGACGCGAGAGAGCGCCACGTCCAAAGGTCGCAGTTAACTGACGACACTGCGCTATGGAAAAGATGGGGTCCAGAAAACATTGGGTGCTCCGCGGGCGCATACCTCCCAACATTGGCGACTCGGCAGCGGATATCCAGTCCTTCGTAGGCGAGCACGTCAACGTCACGACGTCAGTGGCTACTCAGCTCCGCGCGATCAGTGACTTTGACGTTCGTACGTACGGGCCGCGCGTGGAAGGGATGGTCGAACACCTGCTGATGGTCGCTGACCGCCTCGATTTCTTGCGCCAGGCTCTTGTGGCGGTCCTGTCTGGTGGGTTTTCCCTCGACAGCGACGGCGACCGCCATTGCCGGGAGAGGGTGGCAACGACCGATGCAGCCTTCACGACAGCGTCTGCCGAACTACGCCGGCACACCCAAGCAAAACCAAGCAACCAGCAATATTATCCTGCTCTCTGGCTCCGCGGCGCGGGCTGACATGAGCAAGATGGTAAACGACCATCTTCGTCAAAATGGTAACTACAAATATTCCATAAAATATTCTAGCTTTCGATCCATGTACAATACAACAACAAATTATAAAGATTTAACACGTTATTTACTACACTTAAACCCTGGGTTTCATGCTGGATCTACCACCAAACCTTTTAGAATAGTAAACATTATCAGGCAGATGATATAAAGGGATGTCTTATTGCTACAATCGTCAGGTTTGTCGCTTTTAAGGGTTTATAGTTTCCGCGCACATATTGAAATGTCCCGCCCCCCGCCCCCCCCTCCTCCCCTGCCCCTCCCCTGATCCCTCTTGTTCATAACAAAACCCACTCCTCCCCCCCCCCCCCCCCCCCC
Source organism: Undaria pinnatifida (assembly GCA_012845835.1). Classification (NCBI taxonomy): domain Eukaryota; class Phaeophyceae; order Laminariales; family Alariaceae; genus Undaria; species Undaria pinnatifida. The sequence continues at coordinate 13,469,633 of JABAKD010000025.1, read as the reverse complement.
TTCCGCCTAGTTTGTCCACACGCCCCACTCACAATCGAAATCGGCCAGAGTAATAAACACCTATACGCAGTTGATATCACGTCATCATCTTTCTGACCATCCATGACGTAGTTTTCATTATTTACCCCCCCCCCAATAACCCCCCCTCCAACGCCCCCTCTTTTTCAACCACCCGCACGATCGCCTAGACCAAGCACCACGCGTATAACAAGCCCCTACATATCTTTTATCTCACAGCCGAAGTTGTATTTGAATAGTATTTGTGACCTAAACCTTCTAAAAATCTCCCCCCCCCCCCCCCCTCATTTCTCGCTCTCCCTTGCTCAAACGCCCCGTCTACTAATGGATTCCGCCAGATTAATAAACAATATTAGCACTGGATATCACCTTCTTATCTTTCAAGAGCCATCCATGCCGCTGCTTTCCCACCCCCCGCCCCGAACGCCCCCTTCCTCCCCACCACCCGCACCATCGCCTAGACATAGCACCACAGATATAACAAACCCCTCACCTGAAACCCTTTCTCCCCCCCCCCCCCCCCCCCCGCCCCCACCCCCCAACTCCCCAAACCCCCACAACCCATCCCAACCCCACCCCCTCGAACACTCCGCCCTCTCTCTACTCACTGATTGTACGACTCACCCCAGGATATACATGATAAACTGATGCATTCTTTCCAAAACCGTCACATTTATCCCCTCAAAATATTGTATGGTTTCCACGCACAGATTGAGCTGCTCCACACGTCCCCTCCGCCGCCCCAACCCCCCCCCATGATAAGCTGGTGCATTTCATTTTTTTATTTACATTTTTTTTTTATTTTTAAACCGTCAGATTTATCCTCTTGAAAGGATTTATAGCTTACACGCACAAATTGCCCGTCCGTCCCCCCCCCCCCACCCCCTCCAACCCCGCTCGCTTTTGATCAAAACCAGCCCCCCACGTCCATAAAAACTCCCTCACCGGTTATTTGACTCACAGGATTAACTTGATAAAAGTATACATTTCCCTCCACAGCTGTCAGATTCTGTCCCCCTCAGAAGCGGGTTTTATAGTTTCCGCGCGCAGACTGACTAACATCACCCTGTTGACCCTGATAGCTACACTGTCGTTGTAAGGGGAGTCGCCGACCTATAGCCTTATTGAGGACACTCAACTCGTAATACGCGTGATCGGAGTATCACACACAGCTTGCAAAGATGAGTTTCGACGAAATCTTCGCTCTCAGCTCGATTTTTTTTTTATTTTGAAAAAAAAAAATATATATATATATATAGGTGTTCCCTTGCGGAAAGTGTTACATTTTAGCAAGGTGCAAGGAGAGTACAGAGCAAGCCGAACAAATTTGTATACATTAACGGAGTAGATTGCAATGTTGTCGGAGAACTAGTCGCTGGCCGTGGATGTCGTCGATTGTCTGTGGCACACATACGAATTTTGTGTTCCCTGCGAGGAGCAGACCTTTTATCTAGGGCGGGTTTGGAGGGCGTAGGACACGATGGGATTGTGTTGCCAGGTTGAAGCAGGAGTCGAACAAGCTTTCGCGCGTGTCGACCAATGAATAGCGGTGTTCGAAAGCATATATTCAACATCGCACTAACAGAATGGCGGAAATGAAAACGACGTTCTCGTCCCCGCAGCCACCGTCAGCAGAGGCAAACGCCCTTTCTGACCGTTTCTACTGATGTGAATGTTCTGTGCTGCTTCTGCTGCTGCGTCAACATCCGATTTTACAGTTTCCCAATGGAATGTTTGCCTTAGCAACATCAACCATCACCACCTCTCGTGTCTGCTCCTGTTAAACGAACGCAGGTGGCAACCCTTGCCGTCTACTCCATTCCCCAGATTTTCTCCTGGACTCTCTGCGTGACAGTCATCCGATGCCTGTGGCTAGCCGTGAGCGGGGTCGCATGTTTTGGGTCAGCGGTCGCCTTGGTGAACGCTAAATTCGATGGTTCAAGTCACCGCCCGGATTACTGCGGGAAGGTGTGGGCAATGGCATCCTGGTCGTGGGATTGTTGGGTTAGCATTATCCCCGACTACGGCAATGTCAGCGCGACGGCATTCCTCCTCGTGTTCTGGACTGTGAGCGTATCGTGGACCTCAGCGATCGCGGAGAGCGTAGTGGCGGCGACTGTTGCAAATTTGGTGTCTAGCCGGTTGTCATTCCCGGACAACGAGGACACCGCGTGGCGGTCGTGCAATCGCGTGCTGCGATCTTCCTTCGGGTGAGGATATTCTGAAGGACTAAAAGATCCCGCAGTACACACCTAAACCATTGGAATGAGTCGGGACCATACATTTATCAGGTGTGGTTGCTTCGCAAAACAATACCGTGGATTGTGGGCCGTCATACAAAAGTGTACACGTGGGAAATATGTCTTGTCAATTGTACGGCATTTACGTGAAACCCGTCACAACGTGGAAACCGTTCGGAAGTCGTGCAGTCACGTAATGCTCTCTTTCGTTGGGTGGGGGTAATTTGAAACATTAGAGAGCCTGCAGTTCATACCGAACCCATACGAACGAGTTGCGAGCACTACTCTTTCCAGTTGTGGCTGCTTCGACAGACAGGCCATGAATTGGTTACCGTGAGGTTGTGTCTCTATTTACCGTAAATAAAAAACACGTTGCAACGGGGATGCCGTACGGCTGCCGTGTAATGACGTGCTACGCATCCCTCTACGCTTATATTACGTGTTTCGATGGACCTTTCGGTCTCGTATATTTTGCCTTTTTCTCGCTGTGGTGGGTGCGTTAATAGTTTTCACGTCCATGCTGTAGGTCGGGTAACACCGGGGGCTTGGCCTCGATGATGCTTTCACGTACTTTCACGTAATGGTAGACAATAACGGGTGCAAACAACTATCTCTCAGGCGGCGAGGGCTTTGCCAAACGTCGGCATAGTACTACAAGCACGGGTTCGGGACGATACCAAAAGCCTCTTGTATGCACTCGTTGTGTTTGCGACGTTGTTTTGCGACGGGTTCATTACTCCGAGTAGGCCTTGTTTCGTGCAGTGGTTGGCCGGTGCGGTGTCCTAGTTATCTCCTGTGTCAAATCCCAGTTCGGCCGTGTATTTTGTCCACTGCTTGGTGCTGCACACACACACCAATTATTTCGTGCGATCGGGGTACACAAGCTGTCAATGTGGCAGATGCGTGGCTTCAATACGATAGCTTCGTAGCGCGGGTGTCTTGACCTGAATGCTTAGCACCCTCCCAACCCGTTCCCAGCGACGGCTTTGCAAATGCTCTTCCTATTGCATGCCCATGGCATGACCACTTTTTTCCTACCGCACTGTGCCACTAACTCTTGCTGATTTCTTTCGGCCTTGGGTAAAGAGGTCGCAAACGCACCATCGCAGGTGCACGTTAGCTCGTCACCCTTTGTATGTGCTCACATGGTCGCTTCTTCGCTTTTGATGTACTTCGTACGCTGTGCGTGTTTGGATCGGCCAGGTCCTTGTGTAAGGTCTCAGCGCTCAACTGTGTAGTCTGGCCTTTTCACGTTCTAATCGGTCGCGTCTTGACCGTCCTTTGGGTGGTCGATGGGCTGCTGCTGTTCGCACGGTTATTGGTGAGCTATGTGCTGCTCCAGCCAGTACTCTGCATCGGTCTGCACCACTTCGACTTTGCCGAAGGTGCGAACACGAGATGGGCGCCATTATCATTGCGAGTAAACATGCGTCTGCATGTAAACTCCCGCAAACAATCACTTTCGCTACCGCGCTAGGAAAAAATGGTCTTGTTGAAGTTCTCTTGTTTAAATCGATCATGAGGCTTTCAGTAGTTGGAAAAGTGGGCAATGGGAATCGCGCTGTCCAACAATAGTGGGCCTGAGTTATGGTTGTTTCGATCACGAAGCTTGATGTTTCACTTTAATTCCCGAAAGACAAAAAAACAGGCGAAACCATTAGACACCTCAACGAAAGTACTGCGGAAACGAACTTCGTTTTGGGGTTGACAACAGCAAGTTCTCATGGAAAATCTCACTTTTCTGTATCGGGTGCTTCATCATTTTACAATGTGCCGCCTGGAAAGGGAGAAAATGCGGACGGTTTGGAACTGGGGTTTCAAACGTAAACTTTACACAATATTGTCGTCTGATTGTGTATGAGCATTCGGAGTCTCTCGCGTGTTTTCGTTAAACAAGTGAATCGCGAGAGCTTGAGCAAGGCCGTCAGGCCATGAAAAGTACATGGGCCACCGATCAGCCCATGTTGTGTAGAGGAAAACACCAGACGTCACCATTCGTAAACACATCCCCGTAGCCATGCCAAAATGTACACTGAGAATAGTTCGCCGAGGTGGTTGTCGATAGGGCTGCACTGCAGCACTATAAACGCTCCCTCTCCTCAGCGTGTTGTTCTTGATACTGCCATTACTGCGCGGTACCGACGTGAGTCTCCGTACGTATTGCTGGGTCTTGTTCATATGTATGCGATGAAGGTCTTGTCTGCTTTGGCATCTTCCGCTCCAAACATCTGCCCCCACACTTACATTCACCCGATATTGTACGAACTCCCTCCCCTTACGTTCACATGATCCCGGCAGCCGTGCGCCATGCTCGGACGATGTTTCACGCACATGGCGTCGTCTTAATTGTGACTGATGCGGTAGTGCTGGCTGGGTTATCATTCTTGTTCGCGGCAGCTGCGGTGATACCTACGGGCGTGACCGGCGTCTGGTTGGTGTGTGGCATGTTTTCATCGCGTCCGTCTCCCAGTGTGGTGGGGATTGTTGTCGTCCCAACCATGGTCGCAATTTTGGCAACCCTGGAGGTTCTGCTCTACGCTGCGAAGGCAATCTGCGTTTCGTTGGTCCAGGTAATTTATCTTACCATTTGGAGATGTTGGTTTCATTGTCACGGTTTCTTTGTCAAATGGTATGATAGCAGGTGAAGCGTTTTGTCTAACATACTCTCTGGGCGTCGAGGCTGCTCAAGCTGCTCAGCCCAAACGTTACCCAGTGGAACAACACAATAGAAGGGGGCGGGGGGGGGTAACGTTTGGGGCGCGTCTTTCGGCGGGGACCCGGAGGGGGGGTCACTCGCGCGAGTGACCCCCTCGCTCCAGATCACGGTCTTAAGCGTTCCGTGTTGTTTTAATGAATGCGACGTGAACCCGCGATGGAAAGGTAAGCAATGCGCCGCGAATTATTTTTTCAAACGAAACGCCTAGAAGCCTTCTTTGTCTATGAGAGTAGGAGTGGCTCTCTCTGTGGCTCAAAACCCTCAAAACCGGAAATAAGTCCACCCCCTCTCGTAGCTCAAAACCGTAGGTTTGCTCGTTGTGTGACATATTTTAGTTGGAAATAATATTTTTTGCTGTGTCTAGCCCAAGGGTCAGTTCATCGGGTTGCACGTTGAGCTTATATAGAGCTCCCTTGCGACATCGAGAGAGGAGTTTGTCGGAGACAACCGCGTGCGCCCCCGCCGTGTAGCATGCGATTTTTGTCGATATAACCTCGCTAGGTGGATTGGTTTTGCATCCACGATATGCTTGAGGCTCACACCCAAAATGCTCATTGCACGGGGGACGAGAGATGCAAAAACCTCGACTTTGCCAATGGTACGGTATTGTGGTATCATACTCTCTATCATACCCCCCTAGTTTTACGCCCGTGTTTGAGCCACTTTTCATGGCACGACGGACTCTGCACATCACTGCTAAAAGCACTTGAGCCGATTTTGTTTAACGGAGCGTAGCTAGCCATGCCAGGAGTGCGGGTTCACATCGAAAATGAAAACGACGCCAAAGACTAAGACTGCAAATAAAAAGGGGAGTCACTCGCACGAGAGACCCCAAGTCACGCCCCCCCCCAAAAACAAATAGGCGCAAAAGGTGACGCCTGTACCGTGCCCTTGGTGATTTGAACACGTTAGTGAAAGCGCAACGCAAAAAAGAGGCCACGAATCCTAGCTCCGAATCCAGCAAGATCTTTGTCGATAAAAAAAGCGAATGGCATTCCGGCAGCATGCTATTTTTAATTACTCGTAGGGTGCACAGTTCGTCACATACATGAGGGGGGACGTCATCATCAGCCAAAAACAATTCCCACCCTAAATGTGGTGCGCGATCCCTTCTACAATAGCGAGGTTGCGATTCAATTTTTGGGGGGAGGGGTTCGAAGGCTGCGCCTTAACCCGAAATCGTCCTCATTCCTTGTATTTTTTTTTTCACCTATATAGACTATGGACCGTTTATAATTGGTGTACCCATAGCAGGCCATATATTGGAAAAACCTCGTCAGGTTCCACCTTCGCTGTTCTCTAAGGTGTTTCTTCTGCGAGCTAAAGGCATCAAATGGCAAGGGTTGGACACCCTAGATAGAAGTGTTTCTGACCGCTTAAGTCGCCCACTCGTCAGTATGTTTGGTAGTGTTTACGGGTATGTTTGTTTTCGGTCAATTAAAGGACCATTGAATGGCATTTTGAAATGTCTATTAAAGTGCTATTACAGGACTAGTAAAGGGCTACTGAAGGACTACTAAAGGACTATTAAATGAATGTTGAAAGACCATTGAAGAACAATTACAGTACAATTCAAAGACTTTCCGAGGGCTATTACAGGACTATTCAACAAGGACTATTCAAAGACTAATACAGGACTATTAAATTTGAGGACTATTAAAGGACTACTAAAGGGCATTTAATGGACTATTATAGGACTCCTAAGGATTACCGAAGCACTATTGAGGAGTATTGGAGGACTATTAACCCCTTTACAACTGGAAACCCGTTTAGGGGACAGAATTACGTGGATATAGTATGTGGGGAGGGGTTCGGGGGCTCTAAAGGGGACAAGAGTTACTTGGATATAGTATGAGGAGGGGTTCGGGGGCTCTAAAGGGGTTAAGAGAAACCCCTTTAGAGCCCCCGAACCCCTCCCCCTACTATATCCAAGTAATTTTGTCCCCAAAACGGGTTTCCAGTTGTAAAGGGGTTAAGGACTATAAACTGACTAGTGAAAGAATATTAATGACTATTCAAGGACTATTAAAGGACTATTAAGAGACTATTACGACTATTAAAGGACTATTAAAGGGCAATTAATAGAACATGAGAGGACTATAAGCTACTTGCATTAAGGATTTTAAATCGTAATTTTGGCTGTGGGGGGAGAAAAATCGAGAAAATAATAACTTGGTTAATGTAGGGTCATGGCCCAGTTTGAGAGGAAAAAAAAGCATAGTAGAATCCCATATAAAAAAATTGAACAATCGACCAGCCAGCCAGGACACCAACACATCGAGGCACACATCATCTTACACAGGGCATCCCGGACACACCAAACGGCATCCACAACACCCAAGCACCCTCTCGAAGAGGCTGCCAGGTTCCTGGTGGACGATCTGCGGGGTTGCCCACGGCAGACAGGCTGACGCGTCATCAAGAGTGCCCGAAGCGGCGCAAATTTAGCTCTTTGCTACGAACACGTAGCAGCCAGAGAGCAATTTTCGAAATCAGAAGGCTCTTCTCACGTTCTTTGGAGACCGACGAGCTGTGGCCCACACACAAACGCAACGCGCCACAAGTGCTCCACACACGCCAACGCCACAGGTGCGGAAGGCTCAACCGGCCCCATCCCTGGCCCGCAGCAAAGCCTGTTTGCAGCCCACCAACAACAACAGCAGTAGTAGTGCGGCCTTTCGGCGTTTTTGAATATTTTGAGCAGTCTGCTCAATAATCAAAAAGCCACACCGGTACATGAAAACCCCCGAACAGTTTGAAATTCAAAAGCTCGGAGATCGGAAGACAGGAGGACGACACCATGCAAGGCATACATGTACCATAGACACGGTGGTGCGCCTTTCTTCACCCTGAAGCAGCTCGTCTCTACCCCTGAGGCAGCCGGTCTCCACTCTTGAAGAAGCCGGTGGTCTCCACCGTTTCCACCGTTTCGAAGCCTCGAGTTTCCTCCTTTGGAACCCTCTTTGTGTCCCTCTTGCGCGGCCGTTTCCCATGTTACACCATCGGTGTATCGGCCACTTCCGGTCTTGCAAGGAGGACGGCACAGATGCAACCTTTGGTCTTCGGCTAGACGATCCAGCAAGATGTTTGTGGTTCGCGAGACGTCGCCCGGATGGCCAGGAGTGGTCAGGGAAACATTTGAGAGTTTCATCATTTATTGATGTTACAAACAAGATCGACAAAATCGGCAACACAGATATCTCCTATAAATATCTACTGCTGCTGTACATCATGACGTGGTAATCAACGACCCGTCCTAGGTGTGCATTTCCAAATCGTTTCATATTGTTTTTAGTCCTTTTTAGTCTCTGTCCCGTCTCTCCCTCCTCTGGCATGAAACCCAATCTAACCACATTCTCCACATACATCAAACATCATTGTCATCAGAGCCTTCAAACCGTTTTGTTTTGTTCCCAGCAGTTGAGCACATCATCAACAGCAGTTGAGCACATTATCAACATCAGTTGAGCAAGTCATCAACGCACGAGAAAGAGGGACGGAAAATTGCGCCACAGTAACCCACACAGCAGCAGCAGCAGCACAGCAGCCTGTTCGCGGTCGGTAGTCAGCGTGGAGGGTAGAAACCGGTCGCTGGGCTCCCTGCCGTGTGTACTTATACCCTGCCGTGATGCTTGCTGCGGTGCAATTTTCGGTTCTGCATCAATACCTCTTGTTCATACTCCTAGCCTAAACTTCCCACAATCATAAAAAATGTACCACAGCACAGCCGGGGTAGCATGACCAGAAGATTGTTTGTGATGTGTGGTGAGTACACCCGGAGTCCGTGCTTATTATCCATCCTAGAGACATACAAAATATATGTGAGACAGGGCAAACAACAATCTCAATAAATAAGGAATCAACATAGTCTAATGAAGCAAGTGAAACGCCGGCGTACCGGGCACGACAGCAAAACAAAACGAGCGAGACCATAATATAAGGAAAAAATTGAAACCTAAAAAAGAAAACGCCAGGGAGGAGCTCTGAAGAACGAGAGATGCAAAAAAGCCAGAACGGCTACAAGAGAAACAACCTCCGTGCTGGTGAAGGGAAACAGCTAACTGTTGCACGGACGAAACAACAGGAAGAAGAGGAAGATATCGGCTTAAGGCCGGCGGGGAGGAAAAACAAGTGAACAAAAAGAGGAAAAAGGCAACAGCTGAAAACGAACAAAGCAAGCAAGACAACAAGTAAATGGCATTACTGCCGCGTTCGCGCTTCCCCCTTTGATCTCGATGAATACACACAAAAGAAAACATTACCGCTCACTGTTGTGTTTAGGGCTATGCCATAGTACTTCAACACGCTCCACAAAGTAGTCAAACCGGTAGCTTGCCACACTATGTACCATTTCGATTCGGCGTTCGTCCACAGCTGTATCGGTATGCCCCCCCCCCCCCCCCCCCCCCTCCCTCCAGTTTACCCTTGTTGCTGTTCTTGGTGTTCACTGTCGCGTGGATTAACCAGCTCTTATCCGCCTCGGTCCTATGCCATTTCGCCATGAAGCGGCCCGCCGCGTCGACGACCCCCCGGTACCAGTTTCCACTCCTCTTAGCCGCCCTCGACCATAGCACACTTTTTACTCCTAACAGCAAAGCGGGGTTGTCCGTTGAATGCTTTGATATCGTCTGCTACAGCTTGGGCCCAGTTTTCTTCTGGTCGGCTTAGTCCCGGGTTTGACCCACATCAACCATCGTCCCGAACATCAACCGATGAGTCAGCCGCTCAGTTGTCGTCCTTTGTACGGCTCCCGCGAAGAGGAGGTGGCTTTTGCGTGGTCGTCTCAACGCTTTCACATTGTGTTGAGGGTCTTGGCGGTCGATATATTGTGGTCGGTGCGTTGTCGGATCTGGGAGCCCAAATCGGTTAGGAGGAGGTTTGAGTGTGCCGAACGTTCATAGGTCAGCAAAGCGCCCCTGGCAGAGATTCCGAGCCACACGCCCGTACAGTAGGGTGTCAATCTCCTCGGTCCTTAGCAGGCGCACCTTTAGTATGAACGAAGCATCTTCCATATCGTACAGCTCACGCTTGAAACGATCGTAGAATGTCCCGCTTGAAACGATCGTAGCATGCCCACGCGAGTGGGATCTGTCGATAATTTATGGCGTAATGTCGGCGCTTTCGTTGATAAGACCGCGCCCAGGCAAAGAAAATGCATCGTCTGCATACATACCTCTGGCCCGCCGCTTCGATAACAAGCGGTGGGGCCGGGAGAACCTTGTTGAGAGTGCGGGGCATCGTTGTCTCCTTTTTCGTTTCGCACACGGTGAGGCCTGCTGTTTCGAAAACGGTCACACTGAAAGTCATCTTTGCAAGGTTTTCCTTTGATTTTCAAACAACGCCTTCATCGTCGGCGTACAGCATACCGCAGACTGGCCTCCGTACATGTGCCATTAGTTCAACCTCCAACCCGCCCTCCACGAAGTCCTCCTCGAGGTGCGCCAAGTCCTCAAAAAATCTGGATCCTCACTGAAACTTAGCGGAACTGAATGTATCGCTGTGCGGGGAAAAATTCATTGCGAAGAAGAGGCGACGGTACACATCCTTGCCACAATCCCTGAGTGACGTCATGCCATTCATAATGTTCATCGTCATCCATACGCACCCGAGCTCGCATGCTTTCGTGGAACTGGCCAATAACGGTCAACATCGTCTCTGGTACGTCATCCGCGTGCTCGATACTTGTGCATGAGAACGTGGCCGTCGACAGGAACGACGCCATGGCGCCCTCGTCACAGCAGCCTCTTGAGATCCACCTCCCGCGCGACTTTCTTGGGTAGACGCGAAAGCCAACGCATGCCCATATTTTCTTCAAAAATTCAAATATTTTTTATTCCCACGAACGTAATAAAAAAACAAATTTAATCTGTACCCAGTCGTTGAATAGACCACAAATGGGCTAATCGCTGCCATTGGTCGTTATCCACCCAAAGCAGGAAGCGATCGGTCGATGATGTCACGTATTCAAAAAAAAAAACTCTGTGGAATCCATGGTGCAGGCCATGCCAGAGGCCTGCAGAAATCGGCGTGGGCGTGGGCGCCCACTGTCTGTGCTTTGTCTGTGCTTTGTCTGTGTGGAGTGTGCCTATCTCACACTCATCTTACGTTCGTCGAGTTCGCGCTTTACCTCCACATTGCCGTGACAAAACATATTCAATGCGGCCCTTGCTCGCTTCTCCCGAAAAAGCAAAAACTATCATTCATGTACAACAAAAACAACACAACACCCCCTTGATCGCGGGCTGGATAATGTAGGACCGCGCTTTACTGTGGATGGGGCTCGCACGGGTTGCGCGGTACTGCTTGCGCCCTTGACTGAACCCAGGGCTGTTGCCCCTCTCATCTACGCCGAGCCTGCTGATTGATCAAGATATATTTTGTGACAAAAAAAATATGCCGTGATGTTGAGTGTTTAGTTGGAATGCGTATCCGAGAAAATATTTTCCGTTATTGGCCAGTTCCACGAAAGCATGCGAGCTCGCGTGCGTATGGATGACACGGTGAAGACTATGAATGGCATGACGTCACTCAGGGATTGCGGCAAGGATGTGTACCGTCGCCTCTTCTTCGCAATGAATTTTTCCCTGCACAGCGATACATTCCGTTCCGCTAAGTTTCAGTGAGGACCCAGATTTTTTGAGGACTTGGTGCACCTCGAGGAGGACTTCGGGGAGGGCGGGTTGGAGGTTGAAACACTGGCACATGTACGGAGGCCAGTCTGCGGTATGCTGTACGCCGACGATGCAGGCGTTGTTCGTAAATCAAAGGAAAACCTTGCGAAGATGACTGTCATTGTGACCGTTTTCGAAACAGCAGGCCTCACCGTGTGCGAAACGAAAAAGGAGACAACGCTTTGCTGACCTATGAACGTTCGGCACACTCAAACCTCCTCGAAACCGATTTGGGCTCCCAGCTCCGACAACGCACCGACCACAATATATCGACCGCCAAGACCCTCAACACAATGTGAAAGCGTTGAGACGACCACGCAAAAGCCACCTCCTCTTCGCGGGAGCCGTACAAAGGACGACAACTGAGCGGCAGACTCATCGGGTGATGTTCGGGACGATGGTTGGTGTGGGGAAAACCCGGGACCAGGCCGACCAGATAAAAACTGGGCCCAAGCTGTAGCAGACGATATCAAAGCATTCAACGGACAACCCCGCTTTGCTGTTAGGAGTAAAAAGTGTGCTATGGTCGAGGGCGGCTAAGAGGAGTGGAAACTGGTACCGGGGGGTCGTCGACGCGGCGGGCCGCTTCATGGCGAAATGGCATAGGACCGAGGCGGATAAGAGCTGGTCAATCCACGCAACAGTGAACACCAAGAACAGCAACAAGGGTAAACTGGAGGGCGGGGGGGGGGGGGGGGGGGGGGGGGGCATACCGATACAGCTGTGGACGAACGCCGAATCGAAATGGTACATGGTGTGGCAAGCTACCGGTTTGAATACTTTGTGGAGCGTGTTGAAGTACTATGGCATAGCTCTGAACAATACAGTGAGCGGTAATGTTTTCTTTTGTGTTTATTTATCGAGATCAAAGGGGGAAGCGCGAACTCGGCGGTAATGTCATTTACTTGTTGTCTTGCTTTCTTTGTTCGTTTTCAGCTGTTGCCTTTTTTCTTCTCTTTGTTTCCTTGTTTTTCCTCCCCGCCGGGCTTGAGCCGCTATCTTCCTCTTCTTCCTGTTGTTTCGTCCGTGCAACAAGTTAGCTGTTTCCCTTCACCAGTACGTAGGTTGTTTCTCTTGCAGCCGTTCTGGCTTTTTTTGCATTTCTCGTTCTTCAGAGCCCCTCCCTGGCGTTTTCTATTTTAGGTTCAGCTTTTTCCGTATATTATGGTCTCGCTAGTTTCGTGTTGCTGTCGTGCCCGGTACGCCGGTATTTCACTTGCTTCATTAGACTATGTTGATTCCTTATTTATTGAGATTGTTGTTTGCCCTGTCTCACATATACTTTGTTTCATTTTTAAAAATATACTTTGTATGTCTCTAGGATGGATAATAAGCACGGACTCCGGGTGTACTCACCACACATAACAACAACCTTCTGGTCATGCTACCCCGGCTGTGCTGTAGTATATTTTTTATTATTGTGGGAAGTTTAGGCTAGGAGTATGAAGAAGAGGTATTGTTGCAGAACGGAAAATTGCACCGCAGCAAGCATCACGGCAGGGTATAAGTACACACGGCAGGCAGCCCAGCGACCGGTTTCTACCCTCCACGCTGACTACCGACCGCGAACAGGCTGCTGTGCTGCTGCTGCTGCTGTGTGGGTTACTGTGGCGCAATTTTCTGTCCCTCTTTCTCGTGCGTTGATGACGTGCTCAACTGATGTTGATAATGTGCTCAACTGCTGTTGATGATGTGCTCAACTGCTGGGAACAAAACAAAACGGTTTGAAGGCTCTGATGACAATGATGTTTGATGTATGTGGAGAATGTGGTTAGATTGGGTTTCATGCCAGAGGATGGAGAGACGGGACAGACAACTGATGTTGATAATGTGCTCAACTGCTGTTGATGATGTGCTCAACTGCTGGGAACAAAACAAAACGGTTTGAAGGCTCTGATGACAATGATGTTTGATGTATGTGGAGAATGTGGTTAGATTGGGTTTCATGCCAGAGGAGGGAGAGACGGGACAGAGACTAAAAAGGACTAAAAACAATATGAAACGATTTACAAGTAAACACCTAGGACGGGTCATCGATTACCACGTCGTCATGTACAGCAGCAGTAGATATTATCTAAAGGCGAGACCTGTGTTGCCGATTTTGTCGATCTCGTTCGTAACATCAATAAGTGATGAAACTCTCGAGTGTTTCCCTGACCACTCCTGGCCATCCGGGCGACGTCTCGCGAACCACAAACATCTTGCTGGATCGTCTAGCCGAAGACCAAAGGTTGCATCTGTGCCGTCCTCCTTGCAAGACCGGAAGTGGCCGATACACCGATGGTGTAACATGGGAAACGGCCGCGCAAGAGGGACACAAAGAGGGTTCCAAAGGAGGAAACTCGAGGCTTCGAAACGGTGGAAACGGTGGAGACCACCGGCTTCTTCAAGAGTGGAGACCGGCTGCCTCAGGGGTAGAGACGAGCTGCTTCAGGGTGAAGAAAGGCGCACCACCGTGTCTATGGTACATGTATGCCTTGCATGGTGTCGTCCTCCTGTCTTCCGATCTCCGAGCTTTTGAATTTCAAACTGTTCGGGGGTTTTCATGTACCGGTGTGGCTTTTTGATTATTGAGCAGACTGCTCAAAATATTCAAAAACGCCGAAAGGCCGCACTACTACTGCTGTTGTTGTTGGTGGGCTGCAAACAGGCTTTGCTGCGGGCCAGGGATGGGGCCGGTTGAGCCTTCCGCACCTGTGGCGTTGGCGTGTGTGGAGCACTTGTGGCGCGTTGCGTTTGTGTGTGGGCCACAGCTCGTCGGTCTCCAAAGAACGTGAGAAGAGCCTTCTGATTTCGAAAATTGCTCTCTGGCTGCTACGTGTTCGTAGCAAAGAGCTAAATTTGCGCCGCTTCGGGCACTCTTGATGACGCGTCAGCCTGTCTGCCGTGGGCAACCCCGCAGATCGTCCACCAGGAACCTGGCAGCCTCTTCGAGAGGGTGCTTGGGTGTTGTGGATGCCGTTTGGTGTGTCCGGGATGCCCTGTGTAAGATGATGTGTGCCTCGATGTGTTGGTGTCCTGGCTGGCTGGTCGATTGTTCAATTTTTTTATATGGGATTCTACTATGCTTTTTTTTCCTCTCAAACTGGGCCATGACCCTACATTAACCAAGTTATTATTTTCTCGATTTTTCTCCCCCCACAGCCAAAATTACGATTTAAAATCCTTAATGCAAGTAGCTTATTCATGGTCCCTTCAAGAACTGTTCACGGACTGCATATAATACTGATAACGCAAAAAAAACGTTGGTCCTGTTGCCCGAACGAAGGTTTTCGAAGACACGTTTCGGGGTACATGATGACCTATATTGTACACATGTAGACTACTAGGCCATGATGGATTTTTCTCATCGGCTAGAACTTTGGATTTTCGCCGTATAAATTTCGGTGACGTACAAATCTCACGTGAGGAGCCTGTAAAAAATTTACGAGTGCCCCTGACGCGTGCCACGATAGCGTGGCAGTTTTGGTCTGAAATGACCTCTTAAATGACGGGGCTCCTAAACCCAAAATCGTAGCAATTAACTGAATTGGATGCATGATTTTTTTGTTGTGAACCCAGGCCATGGGCTTTTCCCATTCGGTAGCAGTGTAATTTTCTTCCATCACAGTTTTTGGAAGCGCTCCTAATGCAAGGAACCTCAGTAAACGGTGGAGCATCTCGATCGTACTCGACCCGTCACTTCGCTAGCACCAGGTGGTGACATCGCTGCATCCGGCTCTCCTGCTACGATCATACTGTTACAACGGACTGTTGACGTCCGACATCGTGCCTGCTGCTCTGACTACTTGTTGCAGACGCCCGAGGCTCCTGCTAGCAAACACGGCGGGTCGCCGGTCAATGACCTGTACAAGGCGTGGCGAGAAACACGGCGGCCGCACCCGACGCCAGGAGAAGCTAGTGGGGTAGTTCAATTCTAATGACGGGATTTTTTTTGCCCCGCACACCAGACGTGGAGCGGTGTGATTGGTGATACTATACTCTCAATGGGGGATTGTTCACGCGGTAGGGGTTGTGGGTTATTCTCCTTGGGTCGCCCACGTTTGCGATCGGTTGAGGTCATCAACTGTGGAACCACCGCCTACTAAGAAGACTTCACTGTTACATGTTTGGCAAAACAGTCGAACAAACGAATACTTCTGCGACGTCATCTTTTGGGTGGCGACATGTTTAGTTCCTCACGTCAGGAGTTCATAAACCGATGCCGCACCCCGTCACGTGGGATTACTCACCTGTACGTGCGTCTAGAGTGCGTGCACTTGGCCATCAACCCTCGAAGAGCGTTAGTATAGATGTACATTAGACCTGTGATGTGCAAAGCCGACTCTGGGGGGTAATATATTGTCCGCGTACGGCTCCGGAAAACACGGGAAAAGGGGGGGAAGCTAACGGGTATCGTGAGTGTGGCACTATAACACAACGACAAGAAGGTTTTTGACAGGCCCGACTACTGCTGTGCATGGAGCCTTCGATTATTGCTATCATAGGATTAGATCACGGCTATTGCATTGATGGTGGGCATGAGGCAAGCTCTGCTGAGATTGGAGTTGGAATAAGGCCACAGCAACCGCTACCAGGTATATCTTTTGGCGTCGTGGGTAGAGCGATCTTTGGCGTGAGTTAATTCTGTTCTGCTGCCCCTTCAGCTGCAGGTTACAGCAAGCTGTCGCCTTGCAACGAATAAATAGATGGAAGTGTGGGCGTGAATTGACCACACTGCTTCATGTTCCACCCATTTTCCGAATCCACAGGATAGATGCAGGCCCTCCTGAGTTGTTGTTGTACAGTGTGTATGCATTTACATACGACGAGTGCTAGGCTGAATGAAGCACTTTTACATTTTTTTTTTAAGGATGACATAGACCCTCCACCCATAATCGGACGTCGGAATGAACGAAATTCTCGTTAGAGTACATGTATTTGTTGTATACCCACGGCCATGGATTTCTTCGTCGGGCTTTACTTGTGAGTGGACTCTAATTCATTCTGTAGTTGGCGACGCATATAGCTCTCTTGAAATATTATCCTTGGGAAGGTACTGGTCTACGGTAGCAAGAAGTGTCGTACATGACAATGAGGTATAGGGCTAGCTTTGTGGCACCCCCGTAGCATCGCTCCTCGCCGTGGAGGCACTACATCATTATTGAATTAGGAACCGTTCGCCCCTGCTGTCTGGACAAACCTACGCCAGGAAAATCCATTGAGATGTACACCGCTACTTGCGTTCGTGTTGGACCCAGGCCACGGTAGGGGGGCCCCCTTTTGGGCCTCTTATTTCAGTTGCTAGGGGTCATTCGCGCGAGAAACCCCTTTCTTCCTATGCAATCTTACGTTTTCTTTATGTTTTATATTGACGAAAGACCAAGGCTACGGTAGGGGGGGTACCCCCGTTTTCACTCGTGTGTTTGAGCCACTCGCACGAGTGGCTCTGTACCTCACGGATGAAAATGCTTTAGGCAGTTGTTTTGGAGAAGCTTAGATTACGTTTGAATGGCGGATTGATTTCGTCAATAAAAAACATAAAGAAAATGCAAGATTGCAAAATAGAAAGGGGTTACTCGCGCGAGTGACCCCTAGCCACTGAAATTCAAGGCCCAAAGAGGGTCCCCCCTACCGTGGCCTGGGTCGAAATCAATCCGCAATGCAAAGGTGATCTAAGCTGCGGCAAACCAAGTTCCTAAACCATCTTCATCCGGAGGCTACAGAGCTACTCGTGCGAGTGGCTCAAACACACCAGTGAAAATGGGGGTACCCCCCCTATCGTAGCCTTGGTCGTTGACTAAAATATACCAGAGAAACCACCCACGACAGTAGTCAGGGCGGTTACATCACGTACCAACGCCTAACTATTAGCTTGCCACCGTGGGAGATTGGGAGATCTCAAGCCTGACTCGTCGCTGATCGCAGGAGTGACCCTGTACCTTGCTAAGAAGATGCTGTTGTATATGATAAGGTTTAACACGGTGTGAACAACCATTCAGTAGCGGATTGCCATCTCAAAATAACGACAACAGATCTGGCGCTTTCCACACGGCTCAAGAACACGGGATCGCCTTCGCGGGTGACCCCGAGCCGGTAAAAAATAGTGGTTCCAAAAAGTTCTCTACCGTAGCTTTGGGCAGTGTCAATAGTCTTGCCCACCCTCTCCGTCGCTCGGGCTCATTGCGACGTTACCCACGCGTACGACCGCAGGATCTCGGTGCTCTCCCCGTTGCAATTGTCAAGGACAGACGAATGCTCCGGCTGGGGTGCACGACGATATTGGTTTGAGCTTCTCGGTCAAAGGCACTTAATCTACATCTATCTCTTCATAAACGCCGCCCTCGAAAAACGATCAACGAGCAAGACGACGTCGACGATGCCACATAGGAAACCTCAAACACAACAAATATTTCGCAAACCAGGAGTGATATTTGGACGATTTCAGGTCAAATACCCCCTGTCTTTCAAAAAAAAAAAAAAAAAAAGTCGTGTAACCGTTATCATAGAACGCGTCTTACGTACAGGAATGGAGATAGGGTATTTCAATATGTGCTGTATTTCCACTTCCTAGAAATGTCGCACAGCATGGTGCCAACGTCCGCATTGTAACCGGCGGTTCATCTCAGAGCATGCAGATCGCGCTTTTTGACTTGACTCGTCGAGAAACGAACACAAAAGGCTTTGTGCTCGATTCATGCAATATCTGCCGAGAGGATGAAATTTAAGTAAGTGCCGTCTCGGCATTGTGAAGGTACAGGGGATATACGGCGTGGCAGAATACGGTCAACAGGAGTTACCCATTGCGCCCCTCCACCGATCAGGCGATTGTATTGGCAGATCTTGGTAGCTTCTGATGCAAGGTTCAACGATGTGAATAGCGCCGGGCTCTCGTCAGGTATTTGTACTGGCGGCGACAGCGTATTTGGCGTAAGACGGTTTTAGTTGCCGAAAGCAGGGATGACACGCCGTACTGCTTGTGCCTTCGCGCCATGTAACCAACACAAGTCGATATCGATATGTTGCGTGAGCCTCCTGTGAGTGAAATACGGTCTTCCACAAACGAAGGGTCTCAGCGAGAGTTCAAGGTCCTGCACTATGGTGTCGCTCACGTCCCCGATGCCGGCATCCACATCGCACACCGACGCTCTGCCGTCAAAGCATTTCCAGAACTCTGTGAGGATCATGCCGCCGCTTCGAACGGCGACTTCGTCGGACTGTATGTGCACCATGATGTCGGGCGTATATGATGGATTATGTCGTGCTGGAGTCGCAGCCTGGCTAATTATTTGTCGGTCGTCGTTGGGGCACGCTTTGTCAGCGGCGTTGCCTGGCCTGGGTTCCAGGAGACTCGTGATGGCAGCCACCCGAAGTACTTCCGTAGTGGTCATTTGCATGTGCTACAAGGGTAGTGTATGCTGCCTGGTTTGTACTGTATTTTGAAGACGATCGTTTGTGCCGGTAGCGCCTGTCGCTGGGTGGGTGAACGAGAGTTACATGAGCTGGTATGGGGCGGGGTTTGGAGCACTACCAAAGAATTCTAGGAATCGAGCTAAATTTAGTATACAAAGTCAAGGTTCCACTCGTGTTTTCTCGGCATTGTTCAGGGCAGGTGGCAGTATTCAACCGGCACAAAAAATGGATGCCCGAGGAAAAACGAAATATGGCGGAGAAAAATCCGAGCACACGCCGACTTGCCCTTTAGCCTGGCGACGAACGGTGTCTAGTGGGTTCCTTATGCTAGTTTTACTCAATCAAGCATCCGGGGGCCAGTAAGGTAGCTGACCATGTACGCTGCGTGTGACTAGAGGAGTTGTACATGGAGCAATTAATTGCATAATACAACAGCAGCAGTCAGTCCAGATCGAGTCGATCGGTGCAACTTGCTTGGGTGTCGGATTATTCCAGAAGCAGTAACACACGAGGGAAGTAAATGCTGAGTTCTTCGCGAGATAAAAATTACGGCAGATACCGTAGTGGGGATGGGGGAGGGGAGCCCGCTATATGACCCCAGATCAAAGTTTTAGTACTGGGAGAGGTCAAGAGTAATGCGAGAATCCCACTAAGGGGGATGGGAAAAAGAAAAGAAGTGACGCACTTTTCGTCTGAAATGTTTTTTGAGTGACGGGGCTCTGTAATCCAAAATCGACGCAAGTAGGTAATGTTTTTTTTCGTTTATCTCTTTGTGTACCTAGGCCATGGGCTAATTCATCCGGTATCAGTTTCATGATTTTCTCCAAACCAGGATTTAGGGGAGGTCTTAAGCTCCTAAATTGAAGAACCCCAGGAAAAAAAGTGGTGCACCTCCAACGTAGCACGCGTTGTGTACGCGATCAAAACTCCGCAAACCGGAAGCAAGCGCTTCAAAAGGTATACCAGGCAACGACGTGAGGTCATGATATCGCTTGGCCCCGCTTGCGATCTCGTTGACCAAAACTTTTCCGAGTCTAACATTGTTTGTGTATGGACGCGGCGTGATGCTGCCCGTTGTGGTATATCAATCCCACTCCTACGTCTATCGTAGCATGCGTTGAAATTATCTCTAGCTGTGTAATTTTTTAATATAACGTGTTTAACCTTCATATATTAAAAAAAATGAAAATACAGTCCAGCTGTGAGATCGAAGATTTCGTCGAAACTCATCTTTGCAAGCTGTGTGTGATACTCCGATCGCGCGCATTACGAGTTGTGTGACCTCATTAAGGATATAGGTCGGCGACTCCCCTTGCAACTACAGTGTAGCTATCAGGGTCAACAGGGTGATTTTAGTCAGTCTGTGCGCTGAAACTATAAAACCCGTTTCCGACTGATTCTACGATAGCCCCCCCCAAAACCAGCGGTTTTCTTTAACGAACGTTCCATTGCTGCTTGACACAAGGAAGGATGCTATGAAAAGAGTATCTGCATATATTATTTTGTTTGCGGTGGACTATCGAACGATGACGTCAGGGTGTCGAGGGACACCGTATTTCAGGAGATACATCGAGGAGCTGGTTTCAAAACCGGCGATTTCGTTCAAGAAAAGTTGGGGGGGCTACCGTAGAACCACACTTCCGAGGGGAACAAAATCTGACAGCTGTGGAGGGAAATGTATCCTTTTATGAAGTGAATCTTGTAAGTCGAATAACCGGTGACGGGGGGGGGGCGGAGTTTTGAAGGACGTGGGGGCCTGGTTTTGATCAAAAGCGAGCGGGTTTTGAGGGGGGGGGGGGGGGGGGGGGGAGGGGGGGGGGGGGAAAGGGGGGGGAAATTTGTATATTTAAGTTATAATCCTTTGAAGGGGATAAATCTGACGGTTTTGGCACCAGTTTATTATTGGAGGGGGGGGGGGGGGTTGGGGCGGGGGTGGAGCGTGTGGGGCAGCTCAATATGTGGGTGGAAACTATACATTATTTTGAGGGGATTAATGTGACGGTTTTGGAAATAATACATCAGTTTATCATGTATATCCTGGGGTAAGTCGTACAATCAGTGAGTAGAGAGAGGGTGAAGTGTTCGAGGGGGTGGGGTTGGGATGGGTTGGGGGGGGGGAAGGTGGGGGGTAGGGGCGGGGGGAGGGCGGGGGAGGGGGCGGGGGGGGGCGGAGGGGGGGGGGGGGGCGGGGGGAGGAGGGGTTTAGGTGAGGGGTTTGTTATACGTGTGGTGCTAGGTCTAGGCGATGGTGTTGGTGATGGGGAATAAGGGGGCGTTCGGGGCGGGGGGGGGGGGGAAGCAGCGGCATGGATGGCTCTCGAAAGATAATTAGGTGATATCCTGTGCGTAAAGTGTTTACTAATCTGGCGGATTTCGATATTTGGTGGGGCGTTTGAGTAAGGGAGAGCGAGAGGGGGGGGAGGGGGGGGAGGGGGGAGATTTTTAGCAGGTTGAGGTCACAAATAACATTCAAATACACTTCGGCTGTGAGATCAAAAGATATGTAGGGGCTTGTTGTACGCGTGGTGCTAGGTCTAGGCGATCGTGCGGGTGGTTGGAAAAGATGGGGCGTTAAAGGGGGGGAGTCGGGGGGAAAGAATTGAAAACTACGTAATGGATGGTCAGAAAGATAATAACGTGATATCAACTGCGTATAGGTGTTTATTACTCTGGCCGATTTCGATTGTGAGTGGGGCGTTTGGACAAACTAGGCGGAAGGGGGGGGGGGGGGATCGGGGGACGGGGGGGGGGGCGGGGGGGGGGAAGGGTTGGGGTTTTTTCATATCGTATTTTGTTGTTGTACATGGATCGAAAGCTAGAATATTTTATAGAATATTTGTTAGTTACCATTATTTTCTGACATCGCAAATTATATGAAAGATATACGTATTGCCGAATACAACAGGCGACGTGATGTGGTCATGCACTGTTTGTCACCACCACCAAAATATAGTTACCATTATTTTCTGATATCGCTAATGATACGAAAGAGATACGTATTGTCAAATACAACATGCGAGGTGATGTGGCCATGCACTGTCTTCGCCATTGAGCAATAGAAGGAGAAATGCGAATCGTCAGTGTTTTCAAGAAACGCTTGGTATACACGCGCTCAATTACGTTACCTCGTTAGTCATAGTTCGCTTGGTATAGGTTGGGAGGCAATCATGCAGAAGGTATGTACGAAATACCCTACGTAATGGGTTGGTCAGGTGGTTTACCGCAATTTTAGCACATCTGGCTGTTCTTCCTTTTCAAATTATTGTTGTCTCAAACGTACGATTTCACGCCCATGATTTTTACCTTGCCGACGTGGGGCTCTGCGGTCGTCAATTTTAAGACAGAGATACATCTTACAAATACATCAGGCGAGGTGGGTGTGCGATGTCATATATATATGCGATGTCACCACTATTGAACGGGAGGGTGACTTTACTTCGTTAGGTATATGGTACTGTGTTTCGTAGAGGTCGCCTCGGGTGGGTATGCAATGGGTCGGCAGTGTGGTTTACCGCAATTTTATCAGGTCTGCCTGTGCTTCCTTTTCAACTTATTATTGTCTCAAATGTACGATTTCACGCCCATGATTTTCACCGTGCCGCTGTGGGGCTCTGAGGTCGTCAATTCTAAGACAGAGATACATCTTACAAACGCATGTATCTACTACACAGAGAGAGCCCTGTGAATGTGTATTGGAAGAGTTGGTCCCCTCAGCCGTCAATACACCGCTCTGCTGTAGGGACGTTCCGCTGCATGGTGTGCAGAGATTACGCCGCAGCACTAGGAGATGGTACGCCGTAAGGTTTGAAGAGGGCGAAGAAATCGCAGCCGCAGAAAAGAAGGAGCCTAGAACGCGCGAAGAGGATAAAAGCAGACACCCTCAGCACGCGGCGGAGATGAGCTGCGACAGCAGAACCAGCGACAGGAAGTTTGCAGCAGCCGAACTGTAGGACGCAGTAGGCGCCGCACGAAGACAAGGCAGACCACACGAACAGCAGAGGCGCAAAAGTTCCAGCGCAACACCGCGGAGCGCGGTGCATCCGACGAAGGATAGAAAAAGAGGGTGTGCGGTGTGTGTTGGTGTGTGTTGGTGTATGTTGGAGTGTGTGTTGGTGTGTGTTGGTGTGTGTTGGTGTGTGTTGGTGTGTGTTGGTGTGTGTTGGTGAGTGTTGGTGTGTGTTGGTGTGTGTTGGTAGGTGTGTTCGTGTGTGTTGTGTGTTGGTGTGTGTAGGGGTGTGTGCTGGTGGGTGTGTTGGCGTGTGTGTTTGTGTTGGTGTGTGTGGATGGTAGCGCCATTTGATTTGAAGCGCGGTGTGTGTAGTTTGTAGCGCCGTTCGATTTGATGCGCGGCCGTTTGTATTTACGGTTTTGTAAGAACGAAGCGGGATTTTTGAGAGGGGATTTTTTTTCCGAAGTCCAGGTCTCAACGATGTGAACGATGTTTGTTATGTGTGTCGTGTTAAGTTAATGGTGGGGGACACAGAGTGCCCCCTGCAAGTCTGCCAATTGAGCAGGTCCTCGGAGAGTACTCACTTTCGTTCCTTCGTAGAGATGTAGCTGTATTCATTTCCACCAGAGCCCGGGATAGCTTCTGAGATCGGAGGCACGTGCCTCCGATCTATTTCCAAACTTTCCCGAAAAGAAAACACCACACTTATCATAGAAAATCCATCCAAATGATCTCAAATTCGGATTCTTACAGGCCTGTCGAGACCGTATCGTAACACTAGCCCACCCGGATGAGTCGCATATGCAGAAATTTGGGAGATTCGGGGAAACTCCGGTTCTACGAACTAGACCATGAGTCAAAGATGCCGCTCCTCAAAACCCACTCCCACACCTCTAACCGTCTGGCTATGGAGCCAGAAGCACGTGAAGAAAAGCAGTAGAAAGAAACGCAGGCCCTACAACAAGGCAAATGTCACCCATCAAAAACCTGCCGCATGCCGCCGGTGTGGCGGGAGGGGCCAAAAAAGCTCTAGAATCTGCCGCATGCCGCCGGTGTGGCGGGGGGGGCAGAAAAGCCTCTACGGCAACCAAACGCCAGAAAAGGTACTATGGCGAGGGGAGCCCTCGTCGATAATGAGGCGAACACAGGCGCTAACACAAGGGAGAAGTCATGCGAAAAACCTCCCGCGGGCCATTGGCAAGGCCGGGGGTTAGACGAGTAGTTCGTAGCGCAGTATGATCTGAAGCGAGGCCGTTTGAAATAAGTGTGTGTTGGTGTGTGTTGGTGCGTGTTTGTGTTGGTGTGTGTGTCCCGAAATGCACCACCAGCGATGGGTTGGCCGGGCAGCCGAACGGTGTTTGGATGCAACTAGCAGTGTCGGGGGGGGAGGGCGGGGGGGGTGCAGTGTGCGTCCCAAATGCACCATCAGAGCTGGGTTGGCAGGGCAGATGAACGGTGCATGGATGCTACTAGCAGTGTTGGGGGAGGGCGACGCGCCCCCCCCGAACCCCCCCCCCCGCCCCGGGACGCCCTTCTGTGTGCGTTGGCAGGGGTCCGACAGTGTGCGTTGGAAGGAACCCACCAGATTGCGTTGGAAAAAGCATATGGAAAAAGTATGTAATGGACTTTCAACAATCAATTGTTGCGGTGCCAATTTCTGTGGACCTATGGCTCCAAGCAATGAATGGGTATCGATCGACGAGTTGGCATACCTTTCGAAAGTGCCAACAGGTATCGATACATACATGCACTACCCCAACCTTTTGACATTCAGTAGGCCTTCTCAATAGGCTATTGTCCGGGGTGTTGCAGGTTCACACATGTTTTCTTACCCGCTCAAGACGTTGCCATACTGCGCAGCATCATCATTTATTCATTACCACCATCCTTAGACAATTTTTCCACTGCAGATACCGAGGGTTTAGATAGATAGAAGGGGTACATTCTTTGAGTAATTGAAGTACCGTCCGAATGACCATGTTTTTCACCAAACGGTAAAGTGAAACCCACAAACAGCAACAGTAGCGGCTTGCCGATCAGTGCCGCTGCAGCAGTCATGGTATGCCAAGTATGCCGGTCGCCCCGGTGGCGTATCAGGTTGTCGTCGAGCCTGGTATAGGTCAGTTTCGTGAAGTCGAGCCCTGCCGAATGCATATTCTCGTGTAAATTCGTTGGGACTTTTTTCTCGTGCACATAATGATTTGCGGAAAGCTCGAAAGCGTGAGTTAGCAACAACAACACTCGATGTAAAATCGACAAGCAGTGGGATTGCTAAACCCTATGCGCGGCAAAAAGTTTACGGCAAAAACCGGGGGAAAGAAGGGACGACACATGTGACCACGGCTTGCCCAGAAGAAGCTGGAAAGGAAAAGTGTGAGAAAAAAATGTAAACAAGTACCTAGCGTGTGCGAGGAGAAACCGAGTTGACGTCAAACGGTACTACGGTCCGGTATTATAGCACTGCTGTGTGTATCACTCTCTATCATCATCCTTTTTTTCATAACACCCCTTTCGTTTCTTCGCCGACGGATCTGGGGTTTTCATCACGTTTTAATCACTCGCACGACTGAATATATATGGCGCATTAACAGTAGACTGTATCACTGGCAATACATTGTGATTTTGGGCATTTTGCTTGGCGCAACCACCAGGTAACTAGAACATCATCATGTTTTATACATGATGTGTACAATTCAAATTAGGCCCTTTAGAGCCACTAAACTTCTCCCCACTTTAAACCCAAGTAGTTTTGTGGCAAAAGACGGGTTTCCAGTAGCAAAAACTTCAACACCGCGAAGTGGTAGAGGTGTTCATGATCCCGAGAAACCGAAAAATGTGGCCAGCCGCAGAAGCGACCTCCCCCTACCATAGCCTTGGCCTATCGACAGATATATGATAGATGCCGAGCTGCCAGCTTGGCACGGCGTTGAGCGCAGTCATGGCGCAACTAACTCGGGGAGCTTGACACGAGATATGGGATTTACTGCGAAGCCGGATTCGGGCAGAGTCTAGGGATATTGATAGGGTTTAAGATGTAATCGCAGAAAGGCGACGGCGCGTCCGAGAAATATTCGAGGGAATTTCTGAGCTTCAAGTGCACATTTGAAGCACAAGTGGCGAACGCGTAGTCGTACATATGACAAAAAAGTAAGATTGAATCTAATATAATGACATACTTTGACATATATACGAGTCATCATAGTCATATACAGGGCTCCGCATGGGCGCCGGCATTCGCCGGCGCCCAAGCTTCGGGTAGGGTAGGGCAGCACTTCGACAACTTAAGGTATAGCTGTCCGATTTGGCATGCATTGAACTTTAAAGTAATGCTAATAATTTAATACGAACATGGGACTGTGAAAGTCATGATTTGACCGAAAAAAAACGTATTATTATACAACAAAGAAGGCAAGGATAGGCGAAACACACTATGTTAAATGCGCCGTCGGGTAAAAGTTGGCGTCTATCAAACAAAAATACCGAAATTAGTATTATGGAGAACCTGCGTCGCCTCTAGGCGAAACGAAATAGGCCTTGGCTTCAATGAAGAGACTGCACTGCTGTCCCCGTGGCAATGGAGGTTCGAAGTCGACAGGATGCGAAGTCGGTTTGCATCAAACGTCGACATGAAGCCATGTCAGCCGGCGAGGTTTTGGAAGAAGTTTGCTTTGTTAGTTACGTGAAGGCTGTCGCATTGATTGGTCTGCGTGGTTGCGGGCGAGGAGAAAAACGAAGAAGAGGAGGGTGATCTCTCGTTGCGTCGGCGTTGTCTAAGATAGGTGCGGGGGTGGCTTTGCTCGTACGGGAGGTTGGCGTAGCGCTTCTTCTCTGTTTTTTCTCGAGAAGGCAGGATATGTGTGTCTGCTATCTTTGTTCGTGGGTGCTTTCACGTTGTCGAAATCGGACGCGTCCCCTCAATACATAATATCCGGAGTGTCTCTACCATGACGACTGCTGATGGTGCCGTGCGTATTTCCCAGAGACTGACACATTATTTACTGGTAGAAATTATCATATACCTTTCTTTGCAACATTTTTTTTTCTTCATCCCATTTATCATCCCCGCACAATTCTCGCGCTCCCTCCCAGTAGTAACTCAGATTCGGGGTCACATAGCGGGCCCTCCTCCTCCCTTCCCACTTCGGCACGTGGCTTCATTTTTACCTCGAGGAGAATCGAGCATTTTCTTCCCTTCGTCGACTCGCGTCGATTTGTACCTAGCAGGCGCTCTCAGCAGTTGATCTCTTCGTTTGATTGCATTTATGCAAATTAGGTCATATTCATCGTGGTGGGTGTCGAACTCAAGGACAACCAAACGTTGGAGGTATTCGAGGGTAAAACCACTAGACCACCGGGGCGGCCGGCTGACAACCAACTGATGAAAACAAAACAGGATCTTTGCGTAGGGTTCGAAATCGTGTGGGCAGAAAAACCACATTTATTTTAAATTTTGCAGGAAGCAGCTGAAAGGTCAAGAAACAGGCAATATTTCAGTTGTTGTTGTTCTCACATTAACTCGCACAATCCAGTCCGTGGTCACAGGACTGGTTCCAGTCACTCTGGAGCAGGGAATACCCTTGGGAAAAACACAAACAACCCAAGGTGGTACACGCATAAATTACAGCTGACGCAATTCATGCCTCCACCAGAAACATATAAAAGTGAAATCGGGAGTCAGTATACGATGTGCCAGGTCCATACCGGTGCATGCGTCTCATTACTGGCGCCTGGGAAAACGGACTATACCGCTTGCCACCCAAGAAAGACTACCACGTATATATCAAACGTAGTATCTATCACTACGCATACGCACAACAGACGCAAGTCAATTGGAAAAAAGAAACAAAGAACAAAGAAGAGAAAGGAAAGGAAAGGAAACGGGTGCATGGGGCCAAGAAAAAGAAAAAGAAAAAAAAATTGGGGGGGTCTACTGGCGAGGCTGCCACCAGAACGGGATGTCACATGTCACGTGGTCTTTCGACGGTCTACAGCAGCAGTAGTACTACGAACGACTTCCGATACACCCACCGAAGCACGGACTACCGGCCAATTACGCGATCCACAGCTGGCCGTGGTTGTCACGTGTCTCTGTGTTGGGGGTCCCTGTCCTGCCTCTTGTTGGCTCTTTAGAGTGATGCGTGTACGACTAAACTTGCCAACGAACGGCACTCGCACTGCACTTTGAGCTATCTGCTGTAGTTCTGGCTGCTACTTGTTGCTGCATTATGTTCTAGACGTTTCGCCCCTCGGCTACTGCTGCTACACCTGCTGTTGTGTGTTTGCCAATGTCGTCAGTAGTTGGCGTTCATGCTCGTCGTACATACTGCTGTTCTCACCGAGTATGTGCGGATTTCCTCGTACCTCAACCGTACGACGACGAGCTCAAAACAGAAGGGAGGTGACATGAAATAGCATGGACAATGGCCACATAGAAGCGAGCACAGCGGGATAGTTCACTGCGAATCAACCGCACTCGTTCATGCCTACAGCAGAGGCTGGCTGGAGTGTCAGCGGCCGTGCTAAAGCCGGGGCCAAAGGCCGAAGAGACGGCTCTTCTACCTGCGTGGTACTGCACTTTAAGCAATCTGCTGTAGTTCTGGTTGCGACTAGTGGCTGCATTATGTGCTAGACGTTTCGCCCCTCGGCTACTGCTGCTACACTTCCTGCTGTTTTGTGCTTGTCAATGTCGTCAATTGGCGTTCATGCTCGTCGTACATACTGCTGTTCTCACCGAGTACGTGCGGGTTTCCTCGTACCTCAACCGTACGACGACGAGCTCAAAAAAGAAGGGAGGTGACATGAAATGGCATGGACAATGGCCACATGGAAGCGAGCACAGCGGGATAGTTCGCTGCGAATCAACCGCATTCGTTCATGCCTACAGCAGAGGCTGCCTGGAGTGTCAGCGGCCGTGCTAAAGCCAGGGCCAAAGGCAGAAGAGACGACTCTACCTGCTCCGTTTTGTCTCGAAATTCTGTTACGTGAAAGTACCATGATTTGGGAGTTATTTGGTCACGAAACGTCTTGCCGTCGGTAATTTGTGTCACGAAGTTGTTGGATATCGTCGGTAAGTTGTGTCACGTTTTAGGTGAACCCACACTAAAAAGTTGAATTTCCAGCTGGCAAAACGAGCAGAAACAAAAGCAACAAAATGCCGTGCAAGAAACCAAACGAACTAGTAAAAAATTACAGCAAAGAAACTAACGCTCGAGAGTATGCCACCGCAAAATTCCAAACACTATCACGTACCGTTTGGAAATGATGCCAATTTTGTAAATCATTCAGGCGTTGCAGCCATTAAGATTCAACATTTTTTATAAAATTCCTCCTCGACACTCGCTCGTCTCGCTCGGCGCCCGTCCGCGTTCACGTCGATGTGCGGAACGGACACGGCAGGGCGAGGGGCGTTGGAGCCGCCCCCCGAAGGCGGCGCTTGAACCAAGCCATATTCGACCGAGAATTCCAGTTCCGCAAATCGCATACTTAGGCCGAGACAAAACACTCCTGACCGAAGTCCATGACACCAAGGAATGACTCGATATTCAAGGAATGATTTTATACGTATTTATACTGCTGCATCTTTGATACATACCTGGTAGACTATAGGGCGCGTGACCGAATCAACAACGTTGGACTCTCGTTCCTGGGCACGTTGCTGAAGATGCCGGAATTGCTTGTTGTGGTTGGTGATGTAGTTAATCTCAGATGATAGATGACAAATCACACGGTAGGAGTTGCGGTTGTTGGATTAACTAATAGTATACCTGTCCGACCGAGCTCCTCAGGTGAGGACCCACCGGTTGTATACTGTAGTCAAGTAATTTCACGAGTGTATACATATATATGTTCAAAGGCTAAGGCACAGACAGTAAGAAGCTTACAATTCGGGGTGTATGTGGGAACGAAGTATTCAATGCCTTCGAAATCATTTTTTGTGCGATATATTGAGCTCCTCATGTGAGGAGCTCAGGGAATTCCTGCTTCCCACACCTCTACCACCGTGGCATGGCTCAGATGCACTACGGCACCTACCTGAATGAGGGAAACAGCACTCAATCTGGGCTTTATTAATGTCATCACTAAACTATATCAATTACCTTGCTTGGTGCTTGGTCTCGCACCATGGTGTTAATTATATTATTAGTACTACTAATACTACTACTGCTGTATGATGCAATTTACAGAACCTGTATAGGTAGTTAGTTAGATTAGAGGCTGCGCTAACTGCATTATAAAACTATATACCTAAACCTCGCCCCCGTCGGACGTCTCGCTCGGCATATCCTCCCCCCTCTCAGCCATTCTCAGCCCGTAATTGCCGAAAAGAAAATTAGTTGCTGGGGAAAAGAACCGTCCCGAAGTTCCTTGCCTTCCTTGCTTTCCCTAGTCTCATTCTTACTTAGCTCTCATTCTCTCATCTTTACTGCTTGCTCTGATATTTTTATTTTGCTTTTTCAGCAACTTTTTTTTTGTACTTTTACTTTTGAAGTTGGCCAATTGCTGGCGGTTGGGAGGGAATTGCCGTTGACGGCTGCAAACAATTGGAATTTGAAATTTGCCGGATCGGCAATAACAATGTGAAGTTGAAATTTGCGAAGCGGACCAAGGCTAGTGCGGGAGGAGGCTCCGCCAACAGTGGGGGTGATGGAGGTTCAGGATCAGGCGTGTGGAAGCTGGTCGGGCAAGAACGGGACTCAGCTTCTCCTGGCAATCCTGATTAGCCGTGCCCGAGCAAGGGTTGTGACGGCTTCTTTATCGCACGAAATAGGAAAAACAGGAGTTCCCAGTACGCTGTCTGCGACACCTGCAGGAGTGACGAGCCTTCCACGTGCCAAGCTTTTCATGTAACCTTCACAAGAAGCACTGGGGAAGCGGCGACAACCTTCGTGTGTGTGACCGGTGTGACGCGGACACCTGTGATTCACCTTCGATCGGCGTCCCTAACGAAGGAGCTGAGAGCTTGACGAAACGTGAGTTTCATTTCTTCGTGTTGTTGGAATTTGATGTTTGCTGTCAGCTACTGTACTACTGAATCTGATGATGTTGATAGTTTCCCGTTGTCAGTGTATTCAGCGCCGTGCGACATAGGTAAGATACCAGATGTCAACACCCTGTATTTTCGGTAGTGCTGCGTTGAGTGTTGGCTGAGTGTGCTGCAAGTTGTGCGCAATAGACTACCAGTATGTGGTTTTGGGTGTTGGTGAACTCAAGCGAATCCTGTTTCCAATAATGATGCACATTGAAATTTACATTGTTTGACCTTGTGTGTCTGTCTGCAACGTCTGCTGTAGCATGTGTGTGCTACACCAGCGTGGTCGAACTACCACACGGTGTGGAAGCTGTGCTTGGGGACGCGTAGCCTGAACAAACTCAAGTTCGCCTTGGTGGTCACGGAGGGCAGTCCCGTCGTCGGGGTAAGCATGTTGTACTAGTTGTCTACGCAGTTGTGTGAGTGATTTCTTTTTCATGCGTACAAACACACTTTTGCATGTACGACTACGTGTACGGGGCAGTCCCGTCATCGGGGTATAAGCGGGAATTGTACAAGTACTCGGGTCTACGAGTAGACCTATGCAGTGACGCTGTGTGATGCGATTTCTTTTTCATACGTACAGCCAAACACACTTCATGTGTGTACGACTACGAGTACGGGGCAGTCCCGTCATCGGGGTAAGCGGGTGTTGGACAAGTGGTCCATGCAGTGACGCTTTGTGCTGTGATGTAAATACACGTTTTGGATGTGCGACTACGACTACGTGGTATCTATACATGTAAGACGCAATGAAAACGGGAAAGTCTCATCACAGGGGTCAGCCAGGGTTTTAAAAATGGTCCATGCAGTGATAAATAACACAGCAGCACGATAACTCAGCACCAGTCGCAGTACACACTGGAGGTTGATATATAGCAGTAAACAGAAGCTGAAGTAAACCTGGGTGATGCTGGAGAGCAGTCCCGTGATTGGGGTTAGCGAGTTGTTCATGTAGTGACGCGGTGTACTACTACTGTTACTCATTTTTCATACAACCACATGAACTCTTTGTATTAACGAGTACAAGTAGGATGCGCAACCTCTTCAGGAATCGCAGTACACGTCGGTCGTAATAGTGTTGATAGCAGCAGTAATAGAGTAGTGCCGAACAATATATACAGCAGGTACTGTCTCTTACCCTTCGTTGTCGGTATTACGCCGGTAGGCCTTACATAGCAGTGTACCGCGGCTTACGCTTACCAGTTGCGACTGTGAATCCCGTTCGTTCCTGTCCCAGTGGTTGTTTCATAGGTGTTAGCAACGTTGTGGTACCAGGCAGGGCTTTGGCCATAAACGACCGCTTTCATTACAACAGTGTTAAATTGTACGACTTCCTTTCAAACTTTGCAAATCGACGACAGCCACGTAGCCTTACTATTTTGAACATTCACTGAACGCAAGGTATTCCCATCCGTTGTTGTCGTTTGCAGAAGCCTTGCGAAGCAGCCGCCGAGGGCCGCCAAGTCGGCGAGGACACAAACACGAAGTGCACCGGCGACATCAAGGTCGGTGACCTCCTGAAGAAGGCAGGCGACCACTTTCTCGATATACATCCCGCATTCCATTCCCACGGTGCCACGAGGGCGTTCGACATCGAGGTACGTTCTACTCTTATCTTGCGTCCTGTGTGTCACGAGTCGAGACATCCATGTCTCTTACTCAAGACTAGGGGATGGCGTGCGGATATAGTCTATGAAGTGCGGCTCTTTTTCCGAGTACCAAGAGCAAGTACAACAATACCACAACAATTACTAACAACGAAAGGAGCTCCAATAATTTGGATGGTTACGACGTCTGCTGGAGAGAAGTACCAATACTTTTTTACGCATACTTATCGACGTCCTCCCGCCATGCTTCAACGTTTGTGGACAGATCCACAAGATCATCGGCAAAAAACAAGAGTGCAAGGTGCTGGGTACCTCCGCTGAGGAGGAAGAGTCCAAGCAAGCCTGCATGCTCCTTCGGAAGCAATGTTGACAGCACGTTCTTTATAGAACGTCAAGCTGTGGTTTATTTTATCAGCATCGTTTTTTGAGAACTATGCCTAAATGCGTGCTCTTCGTCTTTCAGGAATACAAATGTACTTCACATGTTTGCGGTGTGTGCGTTCAAGTTCCTGCTTCCAGCATGTTTTTTTTGGCACTGCGCTCCATTACATCTTCAGTAGTAGTTTTCCTGTCTCTATCCTTGACAAGCGCGTGCCTGGTGTTTAGGGTCTGCGATAATTTATTATTGATGATCGACTTCGAGAGAGCTTTTAATAAGATGTGTACAGGTGCTACCTGAGAGGTGGAAGGATATGCCAAGCAAGTCCTCCGACGTGCCCATCATGGACTGACAGGGCGAATGGATGATAATAACAAACTCATAATCATAATCGTCTCTATCCTGTACCGTTGTACTATATATGGACCTTTTGGCATTTTCAAGTCGCCAGTTGCGCCATTTGTGCTTCTTTTCCGCCTTCCTACTGAATGTCCATTCCTCCTTCCGCAAGCGTAGCGGGCGGCGCCCAGCCGCCCGCGAGCGAAGCCCTTGTATATGTATACAAAAACCGCCCAGCTGTGCGATCGAATACTTTGCCGAAACTCATCTTTGCAAGCTGTGTGTGATTCTCCGGTCGCGCGTATTACGGGTTGTGTGTCCTTATGATACTCTCTCGTCACAGGCGGCAGTTTCGCGGAGAAAAAACCTTGACGGTTCCGCGATGACGTGCACCGAAATGAATATATGATTAAATAGCTTGTATTTTCAATACCAGCAGCAACAACACGGTAATAGAGCGACCCGACGTATATTTCGCTCCCATCCACCTCATAATTTTTCTTTGGAATACCTCGTAGGGCACCAAGTCTTGCATGTATATTTCGAATGCAGGTAGTAATAATTTGCTCCTATTTAGCTACATCCTCCCTGACATTATTCCCCTTAACCCCCTGCCCGCCCTCCGCCCCACCAAAAAACGAAAGCCGCCAGAGACATAAGCACTGTCCAATAATATATACTGGTATAATAATTTTACATTTCGAGCCTCCGATGCAGTAACTCCCTTTCATTTCATCAACGAATGGTCTTCAAGTTTCAACTAGTAACACCCTTTTTCTCCCGCCGCCCCCGCCATCGACTAGTTCAACGACCCCCCCCCCAAGAAAAAAACCCAGCCATCTTGTTAAACGAACGTTTCATGGCTGTTGGACAAAAGGTAGGATACAACTGAATACAAAAGTATCTAAATATTCTTGTGTGTTCAAAGTCCTAACGATCGACGACGTCGGGGTGTCGAGAGACACCGTATTTTGGGAGGTACGACCGGGAGCTGGTTTTGAAACCGCCGATTTCGTTAAAGAAAAGTTGGGGGAGATATCATACCGTAGAACGATTCCATCGCCTGCTGCTGCTGCTGCTGCTGCTGCTGCTGCTGCTGCTGCTGCTGCAATTTAGCGTAGAGTGAACACCAATTCATTTACGCGAACAACCTTCCTTGTGCCCGCCCCCCTTCCCTCGCCGGCCATACGACTACTAGTATCTACAGGATAAATATGCATGATACACTAATATTGGTGCATTCCACAGCCATCGGATTATGTCCCCCTAAAAACTGTTTTCATGGTTTCCGTGAGCTGATCGATTAATGTCACACGCTGGTGTACAGGCTAGTTCTAAGGGCAGTCGCCGACTGATAGAACCTCAATGAGGACACACACAGAATCAAGGGCCATCGGAGTATCATGCACAGCTTGACAAAGTAGTGCACGAATTATTTGATCTCACTGCTGGAAGAGCGTTACATTGTATTGTTGTTTTTTGCCATTTAACTTTCTTGCGTTGAGCAAGCTGCACTCACTCGTTCTACTTCCGCCTTAGTACTACATGATCATGCCGGCTACATATTTGCGAGCACTGGCCCCAATTTATATTCAACGTGCACCCACACCTGCACCATTCCCGCCGTGTATACGCTTTAGATAGGCAGCACTGACTGCCGTGATCCACCGTACAGGCCGAAAAAACCCGCACCTCACCCATGCTACGTTCGGACGGTAGGTAGAAGAACACACGTGATTTTTCCCTCCGAGGGCTCCTAACAAGTTCAGAAAATCCATACCCTTCTTAACTACCACAAAAATCTGATTTGTGACAAAAGAGAAAGCGCAACTCCTCGAACAATAATATTATGTTTACAGGAGGATGTAGCACAAACATAATATATATATGCCAACAAAAATCAAAGTCAAATTTCAACGATAATATGTATGTACGGAGTTCTAAAAAAAATCCGATAGGTTGACTAGACTCTGTCTGCGAAAAACTGCAACCTCTATCGTAGCAGCTGTGACTATGATCTCAAAAGCAAGGGGCTCGATACGTTGACCATTGGCATACTTCGGGACGAAACATGCGCATGCGCAGCAACGCCATGAGTAATCGGAATCCCTGCGTCAAAAAACTTCCAGCGAAAACGTTGCGAGCCATTTCGTAAATGGATGTTGAGAACATATCGGGTATTTCCTTGTCGTGGTAGGATGATGGAGAGTGAGAGGCCAAGCGGTAGATGTTGGAGTTGCTGTCTTTGCCGTTGTGGACGTTCACCTCTTCGAGTACCGCGGTATCGCTCCTGTTTGTACCGCACCCTTGAACCTGGTTAGCCGTAAGGCGTTTTTTTTATTTTTTGACGGGACGGTGGGTGGGGTGAAGGAGTTAACAAGCATTGATAATGTGTCATGTGTCTTGAGGATGGAAGTGGCTCTTGCCAAGCGAAAACGCAATAATAAAAAAAACGATTCTTTGTGTATACGTAGGCCACGATACTGCGTATTGGGTTCACAACGCACGGCATTCGCCTCATAGGTGGCCGTCGAGGGAGCTATGCTTCCTAAAAGGAGCAAGCGAGAGGTGTCAGAAATCTTGGTTAGTTACGTAGAACTCTGCTGACAGTACTTTACGCCAGTACTACTATGTTTCGTCGCGACTCCAGAATACCGTCAGTCTTATCGAATTTGATGAACCGGGAAGAGCAGGTCAAAGAGTCCAGCCCAACTCACACCCGCGGAAAGAGGCGTTCGTGTGTGTTTCGTCGCAACTCCAGCATACCGTCAGTCTCATCAAAGTTGACGAACTGGGAGGAGCAGGCTACGCATCCAGCCCAGCTCACCCCTGCGAAGAGATGTGTTCGTGTAAGAAACGCCAGGGATCATACAGTGCCTATCACGAACATTTTTTTGCTGAAACAGTAAATATTTGATGTTCATAAGGAGAAGGTCTTGACGCTACTACTGTTTCATGTATGTTATCAATTAAATGTTGTAATTTCTCCCAAAACATTATTACTACGCATCGAAAAAATAAAGAGCACCCTTAAGGGGCATTCTCGCTGTGGCATATTTGTAAGTGTCCAGCACAGGAGGGCGCAATACTGAACGTTCCAGTTAATTATTGGTGCTGTCTTTGGTTGAACAGGATTCGTGGCGTTGCGCGAAGAAGAAAGCTACCGCAGGCGGGGTACCCACTTTTAAAAATCTAGGTGCGAGCTACTCGCACGAGTGACCCTGTTTCTCACGGACCACAAGCTTTGCACGATTTTCTAGGCGCAGCGTACACTGCGAATTGATATGGAAACTCGAAAAGGCGCGAAAGGTACATGTCGCCAGCGAAACTTGGGATCACTCGCGCCAATGACCTGGAACCAGTGCAAAAATAGTCCCAACAAATCGACCGCGTTTTCCCCGTAGCTTTCGTCAGTTCTTGATGTACCACTTGTTCGAGGAGGAAACCGCTGATTTCGAAAAAATGGGAACGGAGCATAAAGTGAGAACCAAGCGTTATCTCCAGAACCATGTGGTGTATCAGAGAACCAAAATGATCCTGCGAAACCCCTTGGCCAGCCCTGTGAGTGGAGCTCGTCAGAACGGTCATGCTCCATCTCGTGACTCCGGGTGGGCACAGAAAGAGATATACGCTGGCTCTTTTGTGATTTTTCTAGATGCTGGCTACCGCGGCGATGTCGAGGACTTCCAGCCTGAGCGACAGCTCATTCGAAGGCTGCTGTACAGCCCCACAGGACTGTCATTATTTCTTTTGGAGTGGTACACGATTGGTTTGCTTTCTAAAAAATAACCGTCCGTTCTCATTTTAGGCTCCGCTCCCATTTTTCCGGAAACTCTGTGATCGGTATAGCTGCAGGAAGGAAGGTGACATCACACTTTCAATTCCTATGCTACCCATCACTTTTCTTCGTGCGCACGGTTTTCGTCGGAAAAAACGTTCACGATCAACAGCAGCACCATCAGCTACCGCCCTACACTGCCGTCGCCCCCCCCCCCGCCCCCCCCCTCCCCGGCAACACGTCGGTATCTGGCTGATGTATCGACCGTCACCTTCCACGCGGGGCCGTAGCTCTCGCCATCGACGGATCCGAGGTAGACCATGTCGTTGTCCTGGATGTTCATCTTTATATCTCCCCCTTCATTATCGGCTCTGCCATCGCAATCCCAATTGCCGTCCGCGATGACCCCCGCGAGGACGCTGACGAACGAGCGACCGTTGTCCTCGTTGTCGTCGATGTCGTTATTGCACGTGTCCCAGTCGAGCCGCTGATACGCGATGGCGGCGGTTTGAAACGGGATAGAAAAAAACGGCACATCAAACGCGGGATGGGAGTGCGGGCCGGGGCGGGCTTCATTTATTCACCAATATGTATGCCACATTGCCGGTATTTTGACACCCGTACGCGAACTACACCCCGCACGTCATGAACATAAAGAGAAATGAGTTATCCCGCGGCAAGGGTGCAAAAAACCATCCTTGCGCTGCTCCTAACCGGAGGATCTTACCAATAATATCTCACCCGAAATATGAGTTGGAAGGCATTCGTTCGCTCAACCCGACAAACATTTCTACGCCTTGGTAAAAAAAGCAAAAATAAAATAATACACGAGAACTTACCCGACTAATCGGTAGTTCCTGAGGAGCTCAATAGATTGGACAATTTTTTTTTTCACTTCTAGCCATGTTCTAGACATAAAATGGGAAAATAAACCCCGATATTTTTGGATGAACCTCTACAACTTACTCCAAATTATGGTCAGTCTCAGGTGCTGGTCGACAAATTCAGTGCAGAGTATGGCGTGTCCTTAAATGGGCGATAATATTGTTTATTTTTGTCGTGCATTTTCCTTTTTATTTCGTCTTGCTTCCCGAGGTCGCACGACGACGCAAAGATGAAACGACACACCCTATCCCTCCGAAGAAAAGTGGAAGTGTTTGGCGTGAGAATTGACTACCAAAACAATGAAATTATCCGAACAAGCCAGTGATACACACAGTCATTTCTAACCACTCAACCCCAGTGGTGTCACAAGGGAACAACAAACAAACAGTCGTTCCGTTTAACTCGGTCACCTTTTTTTACTGGTGGTGTAGTGTTTGCCCCCCCCCCCCCCCACCATGCTGTCGTCTAGACAAAGAGAAAAAGGTCGGTTTATTTTCTACCATTTTCGTGAACGTTCGTCCTCACAAATATATATATAATATAATTGATATACACCCACGCTGTAAACTCTTAGATTTCGTCGAAATTCATGTGGGCAAGCTGCGTGTGACACTCCGATCGGGTGTCTTCCTGTTGTGTGCGTGCACTCTATTAGGACATAACTCGGCAACTCGATCCCCGTCGAACTAGAAAACTGCTTAACGGGTAAATGATGAGCATTTTGTGCGCGGATAATTCAAAACTCGTGTTGGAGAGGGGCAAGATCTGGCGGTTGTGGAAGGCACCAGCTTATCACGTAAATCCTGTAGTCGTATGGCCGGTGGGTAGAGAGGGGGGGGGAGGGAATACTCAGCAGTTAGTTGTTGCTTTTCGCCTGACGTAGTCCTTTTTCCTTTGACCACCAATCGCTTTCTAGACAGACCGCTGTTCTTACTCCCACCGGAAACCTCTCCAAACGTTTGGGTGTTCATTACGCTTTTGGCATACATATATTACATACAAACCATTTTTTGCTTATCCTATCGACGTCTGCGTCCATCATCACTCTGCTACGATAGCGATCGTGTTCTCGCTACTCTCTAGCCTACCAAACTCATCCGTGTAACGTTCACCTAGTTTGCCGATCTCCTCTCCTCTTCTAACAAATCTCGTCCTTTCCTCTATATTTCACCTTATCCTACTGTGTTACTCCCACTCTCTGTTATCGTGGCGTGCCACACGGGCACGTAATTGCATCCATGTCTTCCTACTTACTCGTATATCATTCTTCTTGAGTTTGTGGTAGGTCCAGGTCCCCTGCACGAAATCGCGGTTTCGACGAGTGATACGATAGAGGTGCACCACTTCGTTTCTGAGGTTCCTTCAATTTAGGAGCTTAAGACCTCTACCAAAAACTGATTTATAGTGAAAGAGAAACGCTGCTACCGGAAAGAGAATCCCCATGGTGGCCCAAACGTACACAACAACTAGAATCATGCAAAAACAAAGTGGTCCATTTCCGACCAATTTGGTTTAAGGAGCCCGTCATTCGGAATAAATATTGCTAAAAAAATGCTAGCTAGCTGTCATATATATCGTAGCATGCGCGTTTAATCTTTTTCTCCTGGTCCATCGGGCCGTGTTTCTAAGTGTTTTTCCTCTTTCACATCTTTCATTTGCGCTAACAAACGCTCCTACCTACGACACAGGCAGTGGTGGTACCACTTTCCTTTTCCTTTTTTTTTTCTCCTGATTTTTCGTCGACTTGGGTGAGAACATAAGTGAGGCCTTTCCCCCACAAAAACGGATTTTTTTGGAGAAATTACGAAAAATAAAACCGCTACTACATACACCGGATGAAACATCCCATCGCCTAGCTGGGTGCACGAAGATAATCGCGCAAAACAAAACCAAAAATTTCCACCGAAAGTGTTATTAGTAGGTTAAGGAGCCCCGCCATTCAGACACCATTTCTCTCCCGACGAAAATTGATACCTCTGTCATCGTAGCACGCGTCTAACATTCCCCTTTTGCTTACATTATTTCGGTAACTTCTGTCTTCTACCTGCTAAGCTTCTCTGTAGGCAGTCAGTGTCTCCTCTTGGTCTCCCTCTCTATCCGTCCATATATTCTCGACGGACTACACGTTATCCCATCTCATTTGAGTTCTCGCCCGTATGATACATAATTTCCATACAGCCCTGTCAGCTATCCATACGTAATTTTGCTGGCAACCTGTTTTCTGGCATACTCCTTACTTTTTTTAGGCATGCATTTGAGCGTTCTGCCGTCTCTATTTGTTTTTCGTGAGTACTTTCCTGTAGTTCTCCATACACACTGTATTGCTCTTCGTACTTGAACATCATAGTATCTGTTTAGCTTCCCCCTGCTATCTTCCTCACTGTTTCCAGATAGATGTTTTACATACCCCGAGCTCTCTTCACGTCTCCTACTACTTGTACAATGTAGCTATAGACTAGTCTATGCCAGAACGTTAATCATAACACATACACGCTGTAATCCGAGGGTCAAGGTGCGTGTAAAGTAGTGTCTGTTTTTGACAGGATCGCATCCATCTCGCCTACATGTGATTTAGCTGATATTCCAACTACCTTGCACTCTGTGTGCATCCAAAGAGCAGGTCTTTGATGGAGAGGTCTACTCCAAGGTACGTGTCCTTGTCTACGATCGGTGGTATGCGATCTGCTCTACACTTCCATTTATTTGAGAAATGTCGGAATACTTTACAATTTTTATTGAAGTCGTTACATACATCTTCTATGCGCACTTTTTTTCGTTCGTTCGCTGTCATTCCCCATTTATTTCATAGTGTACTCTAGTGTCCTTTCTTTGTGCGTTTCCGCAATTCTTTGGGTGTAACCAGTTTCTTACATACCCTCACGAAATCATCCGCATACCTCAACCCTCACGCTGTATCGTCCCTCTTCGTGACTCTTTGTTTTGCTGCTTCGGTCATTATAATTAAATATCACATACTAAAAATATAGTCTATATATACCTTAAATATATTACGTGATGACAGCAGTGTACACCCCTGTGCAACGCCTTGTGAAATAACAGCAAACTTTAGCTAGCAAACTTGAAAATTCCCTGTTCGGCATCATGGCTCTTCTTCTCGCGCATCCCGTCATACGATATATTTAATCATTTGTGTGTCTGCGTTAAAGCCCGAGTGAATCTCCACATTCAATCTCCGATACAATTTTTCCATTGATACACATTGCTGCATTTCATCAACCTTTTCCCTGCCCGTGACATCATGGGAGGGCCCTCCGAACGTCATCATAATCAGGAGGTACCTCACCGCTTTTTCGATTACATGGTTGGCATACTCTAAAATTCTACAAGCCCTATTCTCAACCCTCACCCTAACCATAAGGCAACGCAACGCAACAACAAATGCACGGTGAAACCTCCTTCTTCGTGTCGTGTACACAGAGTCTTGTTGTCAAAAACGTGGTAAGCTTTTCTGCTTCGACCGGTATTTCGAATGGGTACGGGTTAGGATATGGGAAGAAAGGGCACGTCGTTAGCCTGGCGTATTTCGTTCCTAAGTTATTCTTGCCTGATAATGTGTACATACGCACACGCGGAAGCCCACGCAGCTACGTACGCACGACTTGACCTATACCCTTCTTGCCCGTCGCATATATATTTTTTTGTTTCTGAAACAAACATCGTTCTCATTTCTATCATTCAAAATCCTACAGAATGTTTTGCCCACGGTGCTGAATAGTGCTATCATCCCACGGTGCTGTGTGGGTGGTGAAGGGAGAAGGGCGGATAAACGGGGAATATATAACATAAATTATTAGGAGCTCACACCACGCAAAATCGTAGATGTCAATGAATGATGGGCGCGACGGGAAGGGGGCGTGGGGGGCGGATGACTTTAAGTTGAAGACCATTTAGTGAATGGAATGGGGCTGGTGCATGAATGGCTCCAAAGTTAAAGTGATGATATCACCTCTGTCGGGTACGTAGTGTTCCTAATTGTGTACGTGGTGTGTTTAGGTTTTTGACACACGCGATACGCGGGCTGATCGTTCACCGTTGATGCCGTTTGAGGTTCACAAGACCACAACACGTAGAGCTCTATGCAATACACCCTCACCCAAACAAGAGACTTATTTTGAGTTAAAAAGCGGAAAGGGCAACATAAAGCCGTTTGTGATTTCAAAACCTGTGTCCCATGGTCATAGTACTGAACACATAAACAAGCGTGTTTTATGCCAATCAAGGATGACAGTCCGACGACTTGGGGCTGAAGATCGCCCTCTTTCGGAGTTGGTTTTCGAAGAAGTGCTACCTCCATCGTAAGATGCCTCTGTTCGTGGTGTGGAGGGGGATGGGGGCGTGGGTGGTGTGGGTGGAGATGTTGTCAAGGGGGAGGTGGGTGGGAGCAAACGATTCTGCCTGCATGAAAGATTCAAATAGATGCCAACTGTTTCCCTTATAAACTAACTATGAGATGGAAGGGAGCAATATTAGCGTGGTGTTGTTTGACCATTAACTTTTATAAATAGTAATTACCAGTTGTAGTGGTTCTCGATTTCCGTAGGATATATGAGCACTATGAATGGTACTCATGGTATGTGTACCCTGGTACTCTGCTGCGAAAAATATGTATCGGTAAATCGCGGTAGAGCTTACCTCCCTTTCTAGACTACGGTTGACGCACAATGCGTACGACGAGACGACATTGGGTTCGCCCTGCATTGGTTGGATGCGTTTGATTGTGTTGGTTTGGTTTCGTAGGCAGCAAGGCTACATTGGTAGTGGGTACCCTCCGATTTTCACTACCCGGTCTGAGCCACTCGCACGAGCGACTCTGTACCGCACTGACTGACCAAAACACGTTAGTTAGGTGGTTAGTTTCGCAAAAAGAACGTAACGTAACCATCCCATTAAGAACCCATTTCGAAGAATGAAAACAAGTCAAAAGCTTA
This sequence comes from Undaria pinnatifida, assembly GCA_012845835.1. Lineage (NCBI taxonomy): Eukaryota > Phaeophyceae > Laminariales > Alariaceae > Undaria > Undaria pinnatifida. The sequence continues at coordinate 13,426,678 of JABAKD010000025.1, read as the reverse complement.
TCTATGGCCGCATGGAACAGGGGGATGGGTCACTTGCGCGACCGAACCCCGAGCCACTCCAGAAAAAGGCCTTATAAAGAGACCAAGTCCCTTACCGTAAGTTTTGTTTGTCTTTACGGTTCTTAGGGTATGCACAGTTGAAAGAATATGTATGCTGACCATTTTTCAAAAAACAGTAAGGACCAAGGCTACGGTAGGGGGGGTACCCCCATTTTCACTGGTGTGTTTGAGCCACTCGCACGAGTAGCTCTGTACCCCACAGATGAAGGTGGTTTGGGCACTTTCTTCGGCGCAGCTTAGATCACCTTTGCATTGCGAATTTATTTCGCCAATGTAAAACATGAAGAATACGTAAAATCGCATAGGAACAAAGGGGTTACTCGCGCGAGTGACCCCTGGCCACTGAAAAAAAAGGCCCAAAAGGGGACCCCCCTACCGTAGCCTGGGTCTAAGGTATACCCTCGAATATCGACAGAGAGGAATATTCGATGGTGCAAACTAAGGTATAGGAAACCATGGGAGACCCCTGCCATAAGGAGACGCCTGCCATATATTCGAACAATCGTGCATGGATATTATGTGCACAGACATGCCTGGCCATTTAATTTTTATGAGCAGATCAGTTGATGAAGGCATTCATTCGGCATATAATATTGCCATGCAGAGATCCGAGGGGCGTGATATATACAGATAGATATCTTAATTGCGCGCGACCCGTGTATATGCTGTACACTTAACCGATATGTGGTGTAGTTGGTCAATCGTAATCGACAATCACGACACCTACGAGTAACGGCTAGAAAAGCTCCAAAAACTATAAATATACACTCCAGCTGTGATATCAAACATTTCGTCGAAACTCAACTACAATCTGACACTTGTGGAAAGAAACGCATCAGTTTATCAAGTACATTCTGTAAGTCGTATAATCAGTGAAGGGATGACTGATATTTAAATGGCGTGGGGGTCCGGGCCGGCGAGGCGAGGGGTTCGAAAAGGACGGGGGCGCAAGAAAGCGGGGGAGGGAGTGGGGGGGGGGGGGGGTACTCAATCTGTGCGCGGAATCAATAATCCGCTCATTATTTCAAGTGACAAATCTGACGGTTGTGGAAGGAAATCACCCATTTCTTACGTATGTATGCCATTAAAGTCGTGCAACAGGTGGAATCAGGGCGGGGTTTTCAAGGGTGGGGAGAGCGGCCAAGGCAAGAAGGGAGGGGGCGGGGGGGGTTCCAACCGCATTATTAGGTCGCAAAAATTAAAACCTGGTAGGGTCGTATTATACGTGTGGTGCTAGGTCCAGGCGGTGTTGCGCGTGGCGGGGAAGGAAGGGGAGGGGGAGAAGTCATAATATATGAATTTGAGCTACGGCGTGGATGGATGACTGAAAAGGTAACGAGGTGATATCATCTTGGCCTGGTGGTGTTCATTGCTCTGGCATGTTTTGATTATTGGTGGGGCGGCGGGAAAGGGAGGGATGAGGGAGGGGGTTGTATGAGAGTTTGTGTCGGGCTGGTGGGGCCGTTGGTGGGCGCGGGGAAGGTGTGTGTGTGGTGGTGATAGTGATGGTGATGGTGGCGGCAGAAGGAGGTAGATGGTAGCAAAATATTATATCTGTTGCGTGTGGCATGCAGATGCGCAATATTTCACAAAACAAATATTTAAAAATAAATAGAAATACAATCCAGTTGTGAGATCGAACATTTTGTCGAAACTCATCTTTGCAAGCCGCGTGTGATACTCCGGTCGCGCGTATTGCGGGTTGTGTTTCCTCATTAAGAACATAGGTCGGCGACTCTCCTTGCAACTACAGTGTAGCTATCAGGGTCAACCGGGTGATGTTAGGCAATCTGTGCGCAGAAACAATAAAACCTGTTTTTGAGGGGGACAAAATATGACAGCTGTGGAAGGAAGTGCATCAGTTTATCACCTGAATCCTGTAAGTCGAATAACGGGCGAGGAAAAGGGGGAGGTTTGAAGGACGTGGGGGCCTGATTTTGATCAAAAGGGAGGCAGGAGGAAGGTAGGGGGGGAGGTGGGCGGAACGTGTGGGTCAGCTCCATATTTGCGTGGAAACTATAAATCCTTGAAGGGGATAAATTCGACAATTTCAATGTTGGAAATAATGCACCAGTTTATCATTGGGTGGGGGCGGGGGCGGGGGGGGCGGGCAGGCGGGGCAGCTTAATCTGTTCGTGGAAACTATAAATCCTTCAAGAGGATGAATACGTCGGTTTGGATAGAATGCGCCAGTTTTATCATGTATATCTTGTAAGTCGTGCAGCCAGTGAGTAGAGGGCGGAGTGTTCGAGGGGGTCCGGGGGGGGGGGGGGAGGGGGTAGAGCGGGGGGGGGGGGGGGGGGGGGGGTCGAAAAGGCGTTAGATCGCCCAGATGTAGGGGTTCGTTATACGCGTGGTGCTAGGTCTAGGCGATGGTGCGGGTGGTGGGGAGAGTGGGGCGTTGGGAGCGGGGGGGGGGGTGGGGATTGCAGCAGCGGAATGGATAGCTCTCTAGAAAGATAATGAGGTGATATCATGTGCGTGGAAGTGTTTATTACTATGGCAGATTTCGATGTTGGGTGGGGCGTTTAGGTGAGACACATGGTCCAGATAACAGGAAAATTGTTTTAATTACGTGAAATGCTTTGGTTTTGATGACGCGTCGATATTAATAGTACTGCTTTCTAATTATTGTATAACCTTATACGAGCACTACTACGGCAAGTAACCTATCGCACGTTCAATAGGTCCTACATAATTAGAATAGACTATGCACGCTGGTAGGAATTAATGTGAAATCGTCAAGAAATAGATGAATGCACGATGGATGGTCCCACCTGAGCTGTAGGCAACCATTACATTCTACGATATGTGTGTTTCACCTAGGGAAAAACTGACATATATATATTAAAACCCTCTTAGCATCAACACACAAACGAAATACGAGTACTTTGGAGTATATACCGTACGCCTTGGTTTGGAATTTTTTTTAATACACGGTTCGATGTTCGAGGTGTGGAACAAGCTGCATACGGCGACAGTCAGGAAACGATCCGCATTCCGCAGTGCACTTCAAGCACGAGACCATTGTAAGACCTCACGGCCCTGCAAAATTAGAGGCACACCTCGGCGTTCAACAAACCCAGGCTTCTTCCAAGGCCACGCAGACTGGCGAATGTGTCGCGCTGGCTCTTGAAGCGTAGCTCGTCGCCGTCACAACCAACGGAGGTACCATCAACCTGAGCATGAATAATTTAAAACAGTCCACGCGACGGGAGCAAAATGGCCGGGGTCTATCGGCGGAAAAAATACATACACCAGGTATTAAATATCCTGGTTGGTTGTTGTGCAGACACCTGAAAACGTGTTTTTATATTTAATAAGCAATGCTACTACGATGACCGACATGAAAAGAAGGGGAAGTGCACAGGAGTACGCGCCCATCCCACCGCGGAAGCGCCAGAAATGTGCGCGCAAGATGAGAGTTGCATTATATAAATCAAGATAAACTCCAGCTGTGAGATCGATAATTTGTGGAAACTCATATTTGCAGGCTGTGTGTGATACTCCGATCGCGCGTATTACGGGTTGTGTGTCCTCATCAAGGAAATAGGTCGGCGACTCCCCTTGGAACTACAACAGTGTCGCGTTTTATCAGGGTCAGAAGGGTGATGATAGTCAGTTTTGGTGCGGAAACTATAAATACACGTTTTTGAGGGGGACAAAATCTGACAGCTGTGATTTAGATATATCAATGTTTTATGTCAAGGTATATAGCCGCTGGGTGCTGAGATTGCAGCGGTGCTTGGGAATACGATTCTGCAATACTTTTTTACTTTCCATGGTATCTTGCTTACCATGCTGGTAGTGTACTTTGCTAAATACCCATCAAATGCACACACTCCACGTTTAGAATCCAGCGCAATCTCCCTTTTGCAGCATATATATTTTTCGAATACGCGCTACATCGGACAACAGACAGACGGGCACATGTTTACACGCAGCGACGATCATGTACAATGAATACAACGCAACATGTCGGTATCGTTATAAGTGTGTGTTCACCTTGAGTGTAACGCCATTTTCCACGTACAGATCCTCGGTGTGGAGCCAAGCTCCAGTCGTGGTTTCGCTCACGTCGCTGCTATCCGAGTCTACAACGTACAATGGCGAACTGCCATTCAAGAATTCCCATAATATCTCCGTAAGAGTTATGCAGCCCCCACTGGTGGAGAGGTTGTCCGACTCGAGGTACAGCCGTACCGATAATGGGGAATATCGGATGGACACTGTGATGCTGGAGTAGCAGCCTGGCTTGTCAATGGCGTCGTTGGGGGCAGCTGTGTTTGCGGCCTCGGTTGCCTTGGCCGCAAGGAAGCTTGTGATGGCGGCCACCCGGAGAATCGTCGTTGCGATCATATTGATAGTCGACAATGTGATGGTAACATTCATGTGGTGTACTTCCTTGGCGTGAGGTTCGTTTACTCGCTGCTGTTGTGGTTGATGCGTGGGGGGTGAGATTCGTGGTGGTTTTTGGATGGGGTGCACTGGCGTCGTGTGCGGTGGGGTGGAATGTACGCAGTACTTGCAGCTGGCCGGGCATGCAGAGATTCAACCCCGGCTAAATGTCAGTTAATGGGAGATACGAAGGATTATCGCAGTCAGCCACAACAATAAACTCTCCGTGATGCAGCCTTCTATTTTGAAACTCTTCAAGAATTTTCCGCGGGTGTGTGGGTCTTCCTTCAACTGAATAAACGCTCTACGTAACAGTGTTAACATTCCTGCCACGTGCTACGTACGGCAGAGGTACAAGCTGGTCCTGCCGAGAAGATTATGCTGCACTGGGAAGCATTTTCCCAGCGCAATTTTAATCATTTCGAGCTGAAAAGTTGTATTGAATTACTCCTTTAGAATACAACCGAACGATTTAAAGGCGGAGTCAAGTTTTTTATGTTTTTCATTGCAGAAATATTTGGTCGTTTCAAGAAGTGTCCGGATCAAGTTTTCATGGAAAAGTGAGTGAGAAAAAAAAAAATAGCCCTGACCCTTGAAATATAGACCATACATTAAGTTGTTCCTAACCAAGGCGCAGCGTGGAGGGAAGACTCGCTCGGTACAAGAACAACAACGAAGAGTAACGGCGAAATAGCCAAAAAAAAATCCACTATCCCGCTATACCGCTACGATGTAGCCACTCGGTACATAATGCCAAGGTTGGCTTTAAGACGTGATACATACATGTCGTAAATACGACGCAGTAGAGACCGCACAACGGCGGTCAAAGATTGGTTTCCGTACGGAGACGGTCCAATGTTTCTCAGCAACGGACGAGCCCAGCCCAAACACAATACGTACAGCCCCGATCCTACTGTCTGTGGCGTATTTCAACCGTTGCGAGGATCGACCGGGTAACGTAATCCTTACCCTTGTATCCACTTCTAGGTATTTGGCGAGTGGACGCGCACAAAAACACGTGTTTCGAAAGGAAAGCTGACGTGTTAAGGAAAAAAAATAAGAACATCGCGTTCGGCGTAGACTCCCCATCAATATTTCAATTGTATCACATGTTGTTTTGTCTATGATTACGTTATGCCACATTCTTCAGGTCTTCTACCTTTTGTTCGTATCTTAATACACCTGGCACACGAAGTTGTACCATATCGTACTCACTCCTAAGCACGACTATATGAAGCAACCCACGATAAACGCTGAAGTAGGGACGCTGCACTAGTGAGCGCGACTGGCTACGCTTTTTCGTTGTCGCCGTAAGCTTACCTTCCGTGCTTCGTTGAGTTTGTTGGACCCGCTTCCTCGATGAACGTGTCAAGGTTTGGCTGCGTCGGCGGCAAGGTGTGCTTAAGTCCGCCGATATACAGCACAAAACATTTTGCCCAACGACCACATAAACAACCCGTGATACGCAACTTCGGACTATCGCACACGGCTTTAAAAGAAGCGGATCTTCGACCACGTCCTCGACTTGGAACGGCAGTAGTTTATGTTCAATTTTTCATCGAAATGTTCACAGTTGTTCGCTCGCTTCAGCGGCATCAACTCGGCGGTTGCGACAGCAGTGGTATTTACCCTACCGTAGGCCGTTGTCGTACACACCGCCTCATTAATAGCCGTTACGCCTGCCGGCAGGCCAATCACACATTGACTTCGATCAATGCCCCGTCGGAAGTGTCGAGATGAATTGTGCTACCGCTGGCCTGAGAAGCCCCCTCTCTGTAAGGCAACCCGATGATAAGTCTGAGGTCTATCAACGTATTGATGAGGCTTCTCGTTCACTTACCTACCTACGCGCAGGTAGTTGGCTAACGCGCATGATCTCTCCGATTGGAGTCATCCCACATTAGGTGTTGCAGTTGTTGAGCCAAACTCTTTCTGAGTGGTTGAGGTTCTCAAGAACGGAACTAGTGGTTAGTCACCGGACCAAGGCCATAGTGTGCTGTAGCGGGACCATTTTCGGAGCCTCTCGTTTCCCAGGGTCTGGTTCACTCGCGTGAGTGACCCCGCCCGTTCTTTGCGGTCTTGAGATGATGCAGTGTACACATTTTATGTGATATAGCACCTCTATGGAAATGATAGGCTACACGCTGCGTTATCTCCCCCCCCCCCCCCCCCCCTGGACAGAGTCAATTAGGCGGCCGAACCCAAGCTACGGTAGGGGGGTCCCTTTTTGGGCCTTTTTTTTCAGTGGCTAGGGGTCACTCGCGCGAGTAGCCCCTTCGTTCCTCTGCAACCTGAGGCTTTCTTCATTTTTCATATTGACGAAATCAATCCGCAATGCAAAGGTAATTCAAGCTGCTCCAAAACAAGTGCCTAAACCATTTTCATCCGTGAGCTACAGAGTCACTCGTGCGACTGGCTTAAACACACAAGTGAAAACGGACGTACCCCCCCCCTACCGTAGCCTTGGTCGGCGGTGAAAATGAGGTTGAACCTCCTACCATAGCCTTCTCGATGCTCAATTAATCTCACAAGTTGAATTTGTAGGAGGGATAGGGCTACATGGGAGGTTGGTCGTGTTTCGCGCCAACGAATGCCGTCGAGGTAATGATTCGGGTGATGTTCAGCTCCTACCTCGAGGAGCTAATAAAGTTTCTGCTGTGCCCCCGCCGTGGGATGGCTCGACGGACACTTTCCCACATGTCTCTTTGAGCAATTTTGACTTGAGGAGCTTTGTCGCTCAACGTAACACGCAGCTGGTAGGGGAAGAAACCCATGCGCCGTTCTACGGTAACCCCCCCAAGTTATCTTTACCAAAATCGCCTGTTTCTGAACCTAGCTCCCTGCGGTATCTCCTGAAATACAGTGTCCCTCGACACACCGACGTCGTCGATCGTTAGGCCTTTGCACGCAAAAAAATTGTTGATAATGTTTTCTCATTAGGATCCTTCTTTTTATTGAGCGGCCATAAGAAAACGTTCGTTGAAGAAAATCACTGGTTTTGGGGAGGGCTATATTACAATCAATCCCATGGCCAAGATGTCGGATATGTTTGCACAACAAGACTTGCTAGTTTCAAAAAAACGCTTGGCATTTACGGAACAAGGTGCGTTTGCCTAAATGTGTTTCCTCCGTCGATGCGTGCGAGTGTCTCGCGGCAAAAAATACACTGCTCCGCACCAATATTTATTGGTAATCCAACAATGTTGAACATTCCCGGAGTTCCGTCATGCACGGTTTGGTCAAAGAACTCCTTGTTATCGCTGAGCACTGCCTTGATTTCAATGGCACGGGTCCACGCTAGGCATAACCACGAGGCGACGGGGGAGGGGCAGGAGGGGGGGGGGGGGGTCTCGTTTGTTGATTGTCATCACGCATCACTTTCGCGATGGAGCTCCGCTGCTACTCCTAGTAGAGACACCTCCAACATTTGGGCGCTCATTATGCTTCTCCCAACTAATTAATAGAACTGTTTGTTTGTCCTATCGCCGTCCTGTGTCACTGTCGGCGGCCATCATCTATCTTCTAGGATAGCGATCGTTATCTCGCTTCTCTCGAGTCCATCAAACTCTTCCATGTCACATACGTCCAATTTCCTCATCTCCTCCTCTAATGCATCCTGTTTCTTTAGTATATCTCGTATCCTCCTACTATGCGTGTCCTACTCTATATTGTCGTGGCACAGGGTGTTTCTGCATAGTTTTCACCTCGATTAACGGTACCACTTCATGCGCGAGAACTCGGAAATTAAGCCAAACTAGGCGGCGAGTGCACATGGCAACGACGCCCAACATCTCAGAGGACCAATACGTGAAAAACGTACCATGGTACCAATACAGAAACACGGCTACGGTAGGGATGTTACTCTTTTCTGCCTCGCGTTTCGCGGATAAAAAGCTTCTCGGTACTAACGAGATATCGACCGGCGCGTGTTGTCTTTGTTGAGCGATGAGCAGGCGAAAAGCAAATGAACTTGACCGTCTCTTCAGGGTGGTGGTGATACGCATTCGACCGGGCGGCCTAACCTCGACAAACAAAAACGGGGTACGGGGTGCCACCCTTACCGCAGCCTTGATCAGAGGAACCACACGTAATATGTTCACTGGGGCGAGAGAGGCGCAACACACATGCCACGATAGACGTGCGCCTTTTTTGTTTTCTTAATAATCTACCTCATTTGAAGAGCTATGTACAACAAATAGTGCAAATTCGACGCGAGTCGACGAATAGGGATGAAGGTGCTGACATACTCTCGCGATAAAAATGAAGGCAAGTACAACGTATTGAGGACTGGAAAGGAGGAACCCGACTACTTGACCCCGGATCTGAGTTACTACTGTGAGGGAGCGCAAAAGGAGTGCGAGGATAACAAACCGCACGAATAAAAAAAAAAATCAAACAACCTCATCTAAAAACCCGCTTCCTGAGCAGAGTGAAAGCGGTCGCCCTGATGAACAAACACAAGTCCTAGGTTTTCCGAAAACGTTTTTTGCAAACCACACGAATGAACATGCCGACCCCACTATTTGTGGTTAATGTTCCCCATGGTCCCGCAAATGGTTTCGCGAAAATGTGCTATCGCAATCATCGTAGCACACGTCTCTGAGTCACTGAAAGCAGGGCTCAAGAGCCTTCCCCCTCTTTGAGCAGTGGTCTTGAGGAGCCCGGCACGTCATAAGTTACATGGGTTCCAAAGATACCCGGTTCACCGTATCACGCGGTTCACGCCGTGGCAACGCCGACGTAAGCAATTTCCGTCGTGGTTTCTCGGGGCTCCTTCTCGCCGCGACCGTCCCCATGTTCGACGTGCCTGCTGCTACCGCCCGCATCCTTGTCGCGTCTTTCATCGTCCGTTGCTGGATTTTCTTCCTGGAATGCGACGTGACGGCCGGAAGAGATATACTTAGTAGCGGCGCATGTCATTACGGTAGGAGTCCACCAGATTCTGAGACCTTTCTGAGCTCTCCTAACATGATGAGAAGTTGGATATACCACCCGACCCATAACGTCGAATACATTCGTTCGCAGGACCTGACCTCATCTTCCATGCGCTAGTCTTAATGCAATCGTATCCGTACAGCTATCATGTTCTATACGAGTGCCCCTTGCTCGAGGAATTCAACCTGGCGGAAATAGACGTAGCCATTCGCTATCCATAAAAAAATCAGGACGACGAGGTTCCTTCACCCCAGCTAGTCGTGGAATGCCATTCTTGGTTTTGAAACACGATTTGTTTCATACACACCAGCGGGTCACGGATCTGTACATCGGACAGTAGCACTTTCAGATCAATATAAACAACTACTTGGGGTGAGGCGTATATATATATATTATAAATAATGAAAATACACCCCAGCTGTGAGATCGAAGATTTCGTCGAAGCTCATCTTTGCAAGCTGTGTGTGATACTCCGATCGCGCGTATTACGGGTTGTGTGTCCTCATTAAGGATATAGGTCGGCGACTCCCCTTACAACTACAGTGATGCTATCAGGGCCAACAGGGTGATGTTAGGCAGTCTGTACGCGGAACCTATAAAATCAGTTTCTGAGGGGGACAAAATCTGACAGCTGTGGAGGGAAATGTATCCGTTTATCAAGTTAATCCTGTAGACGAATATCCGGTGAGGGGGTGGCGGAGTTTTGAAGGGCGTGGGGGCCTGGTTTTGATCGAAAGCGAGCGGGGTTGGAGGGGGGGGGGGGGGGGGGGGCGGACGGGCGGGCAATGTGTGCGCGTGGAAGCCAAAAATCCTTTCAAGGGGATAAACCGGACGGTTTTTGGAAGAAAAAAAAATGCACCAGTTTATCATGAGGGGGGGGGGGTTGGGGCGTGGGTGGGGCGTGTTGGGCAGCTCAATCTGTGCGTAGAAACTATGCATTATTTTGACGGGATAAATGTGACGGTTTTAGAATGAATGCATCAGTTTATCATGTATATCCTGGGACGTAAGTCGTACAATCAGTGAGTAGAGAGAGTGCGGAGTGTTCGAGGGGGTGGGGTTGGGATGGGTTGTGGGGGTTTGGGGAGTTGGGGGGTGGGGGCGGGGGGGGGAAGGGTTTAGGTGAGGGGTTTGTTGTACGTGTGGTGCTAGGTGTAGGCGATGGTGCGGGTCGTGGGAACATATATATATATTGAACTATTCGTGCGTGTGGGGAGGCAAATGAAATAAACGCCACGCCTCTGCCGTGGCGCGTGTGCAATGCCAACCGTGCCCGTTATCGTTTTAGGTGTGGAGCCATCCCACGTACGGGGCGCAGGGGAAACTTTCGCAGGTCCTAACATGTGGAGCTCATCAGTACCTCACCCGAACCATGACTTAGAAGGCATTCGTTCACCCCTCCCGATCAGGCTTCTGTGTCCTCGTCCCTAATAAAATTGTGTACTCGTCAATTGTTAAAGTTAGTCGGCCGGTAGTGCCTCACTTGAGCAGCTCAACAGGCCAGAAACGATTCGGTGCAAAACATGCAGCCCTAATCGTGGGATGACTCTGGCGGGCTGTTGGAAGGAGGGCGCACGACAACCAACACCTGGAACCAAGCACTGCGTACACGCAGAGCCCCTAGGTCTTCCGAGTTTTCGTTTACCGTATCCAACCTGGTTGTGGCTCGCATTGCAGTTTCGAATGTGCCTTGCGTTCCTTATGCAACGCAATGCAATAAAGTATATATAACAACTTTCGTTAGCCTTTACCCCACATGTGCTAGCGAGCCCGAGAGCGTTAGGGCTCAAGCAAGATGCAAACACACTCGCGATACGGTAAAAGTGACCCCGGATCTGAGTTACGTCTAAGGAGGGTACGCCGAACGTACAACGGGCTCTTGACGTTAAGTGCTCCTCCGATGAAACCTCCACAACGAAACTCAAACGTTGGGGCACGTGGGAACTTCGATATGCCAGGAACTGTGGTATGGTGTAATGGTGGTACGGCACTTGGAGGGATGTCCTGATACACCAACATTTTCGCTAGCGGCTTTAAGCCACAAGCAAACGACTCGACGTTTAGCGGGGGCAATAATCGCAGCTCTGTTTACCATTTCATTGTGGACTCACATCGCAACATAAAAAAAACGGCTCGAACGCATATAAATACCCAGAGGGGCAGGGGGTCACTCGCGCGAGTGACTCCCGAACCACCGCCAAAGCAGGCCTCCTCAACGTGAACCCCCTACCCTAGCCCAGGTCTCCACAAGCTCTTTACACAAATATACGAGTATTTGAAAATCAGAGAAAGTATACTCCAATTGTCTTGCTGCTTGAGGATTTGCCAAAGGTCACTTGCCAAACCTCCGCGTGTTTCACGAATGTATATATTCGCCAAACAGTGCAATTTTGCCATTGCGGCACAAGTCATGAATGCCGAAGGCAGAATCGAGCACTACAATGTTTATTGGTGGAGTAGACATATCGCTTTATATTTAGTCTACTGTCTTTTCTGCAAGGCGGCCCGGTTTTTTTTTATCAAGTACAGTGCGCATCTGTCTTCTTTCGCTACCGTAAGGGGGAGGGGAGGGGCTTTAAATTGCGATGGCTAGGAGTCACTCGCGCCGTTCCGTTGGGGTCTAGAGAGATACGTAGCTGAAAAAGCGCCAAATCCATCGTAGCCCGTGTCATCATGTTTACTACAATCTGCGCCCCACCAACACACAAATGAACGTTTTTCCTTGGTGGGGTCGCGCAAGTCGGCCCAGGGGGATTGTGAACCCCTCCCAAAAGGCATTGGAGCGCTTGGGTTTGGAACGACATTTCAGTTTGCTTGATGCTGATTGGTCATCAAGTCGAATAGATTGCTAGCGTTCCCGCCTAGGCCATATATTTTGGACGAGAGAGAGCACGTCCTAACAGAGTTCTTCTTGCGCAGCATAAACAAACAGCCTACTTGGAACGAGATTTACAGCCACGTATTGGTACTGGAAGAGGATTATCATATGTTTGAGGCCCACGGGGGTATGGGTGCACATGGGATGACTTAGGATTCACAGGTTGGAGCGAATGTGGACGGCCAGAGGGCTGACCTAATGCAGGAACCACGCGATACCGCCATGGCCTGACCAGGGCTAAGGACTTGGTTGTGAACGGGGTTCTGGAGAGATACATTCTGGCAAAAGTGTGCAACCAATGTTCGTAGAAGTTTCAGTAGCCCTTGTCTAGCCAAGAGGGCAATGTCACAACCTCTAGATATCTCCCTGACACTGCCACCTGGATGGTTATCACGGTCGTCTGTGAGGCTTGCCTTGAAATTTATTTGCGCGGAAAGATGTTCTCTGTCGTCAGGAGCTATCTCTGCCCACGTGACGGTAGCTCTGACCTAGGCTTGAGCTGCATGGTCCGCCGTCGAAGTCAATTGCACTATGATCTGTTCTGGTTGCTTGCCCCGGTTTACATGGAACCCAATTAGGTGGGAGTTTGTGAACGAACGAAGGCGAACAGCTTCGTCCCGTTGGAACCGTTCCAACAAGGACCTACCGTAAGGGGGTTGGTCCCTTTTTGAGGCCATTTATTTTGCGGTGGCTCGGGAACACTCGCGCGAGTGACCCCCCTGTTTCTTGTGGTCACATATCGGCTTGCGTGCTGCTTTGAGCTTCCGGTATCAATCCCGCATGAGATTGCTAGATACGCTGCGCCAAAATACTTGCTTAACGTGCTTTGTCAACGGGGTACAGAGTCACTCGTGGGAGTATTCTAGTGTGACCGTAGGAGAGTGTACTAGTACGATGGCTTGAACCCGGAGGCGAAAACAGGGCGTGGGATACTTCTTACTAAAAATAGCGTAGCCTTCATCCAAGGTCGAAAAATGATAAAAACACCCTCTCTTTAATTGCAACCGTTCAAAAATGGTCGAAATAGGTTCAAACACAACACACCATCGCTTCCAATCCAACCGTTCCGGAAAGGTCGAAATAAGTTAGGACACACCCTGGCTTCCATACCAACCGTTCCATCAAGGTCTAGATATGCTAAGACAACCCCCCTCTTCCATTCCTACAATTCTAACAAAATCGAGATACTTTAAGAAGACACGCACTCTCTCTTCCATTCCAACCGTTCCAACGAGGTAGACACAAGTTAAGGACACACCCTCAGCATCTCAACAGTTAAAGTCAGGCTACCCCTCCCGTACCGTAGTGGTGATCTCCCGTGTGCATCGTTCCATTTTGTCTTCTACGCGTGCTACGATAGAGGCGCACCACTTCTTTTTCTTAATACTACCCCTCAAAGTGGAACCTTAAAACCTCTCTAAGGAAAAAACGGATTTGTAGAAAAATTAAACTGCTGATCCAGATGAAAAATATCACGGCCTAGGTACACAACGAGGATCGTGCATAAAAAATATCTAATCTCCGGCGATTTTGGGTCAAGGAGGCCCGTCATGCAGAAGATATTTTCGGACGAAACTTGCAACCTTTATCGTAGCACGCATCCATCCATGTGGTGACAGGGTCACGATACAGCCCAGTTACATGAGTGTTTTGATGTGGTTTCCGGGGACCACCGCCATTAGTAGAGGGGCGCCTTTTGTCCTTGATGGGCATCCCTCACACACCTGAGGGATTTCTGCACACATCTCCTGGGCAACAACTGACCACGGAGGAAAACCGAAACCTCTAGCCCGACAAAACAAGCACGTGGTCTAGAAATAAAAGCTACATGTACAACGAAAAAAAATGCAAAAACAGAAATTAAAGTTCGACGATTGTGGGGTTAATAAACCCCGCGTCGTGTACAGAAGAAAACTATGCTTGGCATGAACGTGCTAGCTAGTGTTTCGCTACACTTGGGCTACGATAGGGCGGGTGACATTCTTCTAATGTATTGGGGATTTTTTGTGCAGTCGATCGGTATCACTCGCGAGAATGACACCCTCGTTCCCTATCGGTCATAAGCTTTCGTGGTATGCTGTGCTAAGGTTCACGGTACGAGCCCGCAATTCAATGGTAAGCTGCGCTGCGCCTTCAAAATCAGTCTGGGAGTCGTTCTAAAGTAGCCCCCCGCAACTTTTCTTTCACGAAATCGCCGGTTTCAAAACCAGCTCCCGGTCGTATCTCCTGAAGGAAGGTGTCTCTCGACACCCGGACGTCATCGATCGATAAAGCTTTGCACACGATATTGTATATGAATACATTGTTTTCAATAGTATTCGTCTATGTATCGAGAAGCCATGAAACGTTCTATGAACAAAATTGCCGGTTTTGGAGGGGGTCTATCGTGGAATCAGTCGTGGATTATTTGCGTGTCCCGTGAGGTACAGAGTCACGGGTGCATGCATGCCGACAAAACCCGGTGTAGTGAACACGGGGGTACGCCCTCTCCTTCGCCCGTAGCTCGCGGCGAAACACGTCAAAAAACTTCGTATACACATGCATAATGGCGGTACTCACAAGCACTACGCCAACGGACTCCGCGCCGTCCCAGCCCTCCAATCCTTGCCCGTCTCGTCCTTCTCCATTCCGCCCGTTCCCGCCGCCGACGTGCACAAAACGCAAGCTTGCAGGTAGCGCCAGTAGCAACAAGGATATCGTCGGCAACGCGGCGCAAACGCGGAAGCTGCTCTTTGCGCCCAGACACGCGTATACGTAGCCCCCAATAAGTGACCCGAGACCGACGCCGAGCCCATGGTGCAGTCCCGAGAAAACTCCAATCATTGTCGTTTTTGAGCCCGCTGTTATGTACCAGATATGCGTTGAAGGTGCGGGTAGGTTGGGTTTGTATGAACAGGCAAGGGAGGAGAGGGGGGGCGGGGGGGAGACGGGGGAACAAGGAGCTGTATATGTTAGTTAGTGGGTGTGATATTTGGCTCGCAGGCATTGTTGGGATGATGAGGGTGAGACCAACGACTAACGCGTTCGTGTTTCTGGGGTGTACGGCAAGTGAAAGCACCATGGCATCCGTTCCTTCGCTGTTTGCACTGAACTTGCAGGACTTCGATTTGGAAAGCTCGAGTCCCCGCTATATGTCCTCGTTTTCCGATGAACTCTTAACGTCTTCACCACTGGAAATTCTCTTTTAGGGAGGAAATTTACTTGAATTTAGTATAAGGGGGGATATTGGGGCTCTAAAGTGAGTTAAGTGTAGATCAACGTGCGCTGAACGTTTACCTGGCGAGATGTGGTGCGCGAATTCGATGGTGGACGTCCACATGGAGGCGAAGGTGAGGCCGTGCATAATTTCCGCCGGCAGAACCCACACCGGGTCGCGAAGGACCTGGAACCAACGCCAAGGCCAACACCGGGGAAAGCTATCCGGTCAGGGTCAATCGGGCATGCTCCAGCTGGGGTATACATGTGTGGAGAAGAAAGTAAGACATGAGGTGTTTTGTCACATCCACCGTGGACATGCCAAACTGAGATGGTGGGAATATGTTATCAATAAAAAATACATTCCTGATGTGACATCAAAGATTTCGTCAAAATCATCTAGGCAAAGCTGTGTGTGTGATACTCCGATCGCGCGTAGCTCAATCAGACAGGTACTTTATTGATTTATCTAACAAGTGCAACCCTTACCGAAATTATTTTCACATATGCCTATGCATATGTTCCAGCGAAGATGTTGGCTTAAAGAGCGCCAAATTCAGAAATATTTTGCGGGAAAAAATGCGGCCACTGAATTCCAGCAGGCATCACATATGGTTTCCTAGGCCAAATGGGATTTTTCATGTATATGGTAGCAGTTTTCGTTTGTCTCCAACTCAGTTGCTTCGGGTGAAGACAAATATCTTAAAAACCCAAATTAGGGAACCTCGGAAAAAAACAGTGGTGCAACTGTATCGTAGCGCGCGTCCGTAGCCTTGATCCGCACCACTTTACCGGTGTTTACGGTTGGTTAGGGTTAGGGTTGGGGAGACGCGTGTTACGACAGCGGTGTGAAGAGCTGTATACTAACTTTTTGCACGACATGTTTTTTTCTGTATTTTACAGGGCTACTGAACACGACATCGTCGTACAAATGCCACTAGACTGCTTCTTTTGCGGTATGCGGATTGTGTGTTATGGTGGGGGTGGGGGGCATAGTTCCCCAAAGTCCGAGCCCGTGCCAAGAAATAATCCGTGCATTTTGACCGCAAGCACGTGTCTTTGCGCCACAAGATTTGTATTTTATTAGGTTACACGCTTGAATTCCTCGCACATATCCATTTTGTTTTTATTGTTATTTTTTATTCAGTCAAGAAACACAGGCTTTTACAGGTGAGGAGGCGCCACAGCATCTATCTCTAGTGCTTGCGCACCGTAGCAGGCGTCAAAACAGTCCTACTGGATGGAGGTTACGAAAGCTCCGGCAAGAGGTGCACCAAATTTATTCTGAGAGAGCCCCTCACTCAAGGGGATCCGTACACGCGCTGACACGACATAAAGGGGGGACTTTGGGGCCGCAAAATGTTTTTGGGTGAATGACGGTTCCTCCACCCCAACCCGTGGGAGCTTAGGTCTCCAGAACAAAATAAGAAAACGTGTTGCGCACGACGCGTGCTACGGTGGAGCTGCACCACATTTGTTTCCTGAGGTTCATCACTTTCGGAGCTTGAAGACCGGCTCAAAAGCTTGATTTCTCTCTCCGGAGCAAAATAAAACTGACCACGGTCCGATGAGAAGAAAACATGGCCTAGGTGTAACCTACGAGAATCACGGAAAGAAGGAAGAAAAAAAAATGTTTCGGACGAGCTTGGGTGAAGGAGTGCCGTAGTTCAGAGACCATTTCTTCAGACAAAAAGCGATACCTCTATCGTAGAACGCGTCGTACCGAGAGGCCATCGGCTTGTCCACCAGTTACGTACGAAAGAAGGATTGATGTTTCCCACTCGAAACAGTATATCGGTCACGAATATCTCAGAGCTCGCTCCTCGAGGGAGGGGGGTCTCGGACAGAAAATGGCGCACTCTCCATACCGTAACGACTTTGTACACGTTCACTTAAATGCTGATTAACGTGAAAGAGCTAGTTGAAAATGATCGAGAACCCGATGTAGAGCCTATGGATACTTAAAACATCTTCTTTTTTTTCAAAGCGAGTTTGGGGTAGGGACGCCCCTACATTAAAACACCATAAAAGGCCAAGGGTTAGATGCTACCTCCTGTCGAAACACTCGTTCTGTAGGCGTGGAAGCTTGTACCCAGGTGCGATGGGAACACTACGTTTGAGTTTCCAGCATTGTCGGTTTGTCTCGGCAGGTGATGACCTTGTCTATCCTCGGCGCTTTCCTATTTTCCTAAACTGTGGGTGTTTGACGGGTGACGAGGGGATGCTCCGGTTTCCTCCGCGAGTGTCCCTCGAGTGTCGCTTGGGTATCGTCGCGTGTGTTGTGGCGTAAAGCTATTCCAGCGATGAAGGTCAAGACAACATTGGGGCATCCCCACCGCGCATGATCCCATGCGTGGAGCCATATCTACAATGTTTCACAGGCCATCGCTTCACTGTGCGACGCATGCTACGGTGATAGATGAGCCATTCCACGGTGGCGGTAGCAGTGGAGAATCAGTCCCTCAGGTCGTCACACGAGTAGCTCAATATCTCACGCATAACCTGGCTTCGAAGAAGACATTCGTTCGCGAAACCCGGCCAAGCTTTTATGCCCTAGCCTCCACAATATATTCACGCTTGCAATTTTCTTATACTAACGGGTACTTCTTCACCTTGAGGAGCTCAACAGACCAGGTACATTATCAGTTAATCCCACAACTGCAACCCCTACCACAGGATGACTCTCTCATATACGGTACCAATCATTCGGCCAAAATGTTTTCTGAATTCCCACGGGGTTTCTTCACCCCGAATATCATTTTTTCCATCGCGATATTTGCGCAGAGTGCTGTAAACCTAGACCCAGGCCGCTCTAGTCGACTTGCACATATAGTTTACTCCAAATCAGTTTATGGGGGGGTGAGGTTTAGATCTCCACTCGCGGGAGGATCATGCTGCTGCCTCAGAAAAAAACATGGTGCACCTTTTGCCGTATGCATGTGTGTCTTGCGCGCGCTTCGAATAGGCATCTCAACCCCCCGAACGATACACCACTGCCGAGAACACGTCGGGCACGCACTCACCGAGTAATAAAGGAACCTGGCGATGAATCCTAGCTGAGCCAAACCCGCTACGCCGCGTGGCCCCATCCATCTGAGCATGAAACCGGATAAGTAGAAGAAAGGCAACTCCGCCAGGCACATGACGAGTCGCGTTGTCCCAAGCAGAGTGTGAGAGCCCCCCAGTTCGTGCAGTCTACTCGAAGAGAAGGGTTACATGCAATCATGTGAAAAAAGAAAAAATAATGGCGGGGGGGGTGCAAAGGGGTGGAAAGGGAATGGCCCGTTGTTATGAAGGATGGAATCGTCGGAAAATCTTGAGAGTTGCGCCAAGGGGGAGATGTCGAATGAGGTGGATTTCGCGCACATTTTGCACACGAAAAAAAACTATCACTGCTTTCGCGTATTCGAGGCCACGCGTTTGTTGTTCGACGCATCGAGAACCCCGGTTTCCCTGTTGAAGATACTGTCCGGGTGTTTGTTTGATTTTGTGGCTGTGATTTGAGTATCTCGTCATTTTTTCAAAACCAACACGTGAGGATATTCGGGGTTGGGTCTCGACAGCAACTCCCCAAGGTACGTGTGCATAGGGGGCCTCGAGCACGTTTCCTGCCCACGTCACCATGTGTTCAAACGTCAAAGGATGCCATACATAACCTCCCACAAACGTTTGGGAGCGTTACCCTGGCATTACGATCGGGTTGGGTTGACGCCTTCTCGCAACTTGTACAAATACTGGGCCCAACATCACGAAACCTCGTCCATATTACAATTTGGAACAAATCAGTTGCGGTTTGAAAGCCACGACTTATAACCTCACCTACACGGAGGCGCGAAATCAGTTGAATACAAGTGTATCGACCAGTATTCAAGGCATCGCGCGGCTATGCTTCACCTGGTTCTTGATAAGCAGGAAAGCGTCGACGAGGCCAATTCTCATTCCACTTGAGACCACCGTCGCCGAGCATGGCTTCGTGTCTCCAGTGTGCCGAGCACACCAGATGGTCGAACCATTTCATGTCCGATGTAATTGGTCAATAATGTTTCTTTAATTAAAATATCCTTGCCAAGGACACCAGATGGTCGAACCTTTTTCGATCCGATGTAGTGGGTCCATCATGTTTCTTTAATTAACAGACGTCATGGCCTTGTTTACCAGGTCGCCAAAAAAATGGTTGTCAACTTCTCCTGAATAGGAACGTTTGCCACTCACTGCTGTCGTAGCGCGCGTTCCAGTAGCGCAATGAAACAGAGCACTCTATTCGCACACATCATAAAGTGCGATACCTCATAGAAGATGGAAGAGTCGACGAACTCACTTTACCCATTTCGTGTAGCACCACCGCTGACAACAACAACGCCGTGCCGCGTTCTCGACGCAGACTGCATGCCGCACCATCGACAAATTGTGGGGCACAGTTTTTTTTTTTTTGTTTCGGTGTAGGATTCGTCGCGTGCTGCACCAATGCGAACATTGTGCAAAACAAGACGCACGCTACGGTACATGTGCTGCACCAGTTCTTTCTCTGCGGCACCTCGGTTGAATCGCTTGACTCCACACCCAGGATTTAGATGAGAAAAATATACAAAAACTCAGATGCAATTAGAATTGATAAACGCCATGCCCTATGATACGTCAGCAATACAACGAAAAATGTTTTAGGAGAAGAAGAGAACAGATTAATTTTGACTTCTTTTGGCGCAGGGGGGAGCTCACGTCATCCAGAAAAAAAATCTATAGCGGCGAAAACGTCCTACTGCCTCGCTACGGCTATCGGCATCAACAACAAAGCAGCGGTTGTACACGGGGGGTGAGTCATCCCTCTTTGTAACTACGAGGCTGTTGCAGTTTTTGGGCAAAATGGTTTGGTCTGGCCGGTAGGGATACCCCAGCGAGCAACTATGTATGGCGGTAAACCAGTCTGATACCTTTACTGCGAGTACAATCGTTCCAATACTAGGAGGCTTTAGTTTTGAAGGTTTGGTCGGCTCGGTCGGGACGCGTGGTTGACTATATCGGAAGTCATGTACGTTTACGGGGTGAGATACTAGTGTCTTCGTTCATGTTAGGGGCTCAGAAAATTCTAAGAATCTGCTGTGGGACGACTCTATGGTAGGTTTCCTTGTGGGTATTGACGCCTGTGCTACTCGTACGGAAAGGGAGGCACCTGTAGCCCGATGCTGTTTTTTTTTTCCCCACTGAACATGGTTGATGACCAAAAAACGTCGGAATTTCACCTTTTTTTTATAATTGTTTTTCGTGTAGACCTAGGCCATTGGGGTACTTCACCGGGTTCAACGTTTGTATTTTTCCACGATCAGGTTTTGGGAGAGCTAGTGAGTTCTTCGAGCGAGCAGCTTCAAGTGACGCGTGACGAGTAGACTCACGGCGCGTACGTGTGAAAAAACGACAAACGCCAGCTAGAGAGATGGATTGCGAATATATCATGTATTAACTCGACACACGCGACATTTCTAAGGATTGTATAGTCTATAACAAGTGGAAGTGCGCAGTAAGCTTTTTAAAACTTAATGCTTCTCCATCATCCGCAAGATGATGAAAAAAAAAAAGCCACAAAAGAACGACTTCTCCACAATGCTTGGAAGAGGAGTCCCGTCATTCGGACAAATCTGTACTCCAACAGTGCTACCTCTCCGTCATAGCACGCGTCTATCGGTTAAGGTATAACGTGGTCCCTAGTAGTGCAGGCTCACGAACTATCACGCCAGCATCTTCGTCCGCCTCCAGTATGGACACCTGGTCCGAATTATTTAAATTGCAGAAGGCTCTGCTTACTAGCGCTGTTAATAACTGGTACGCCTGGGACGCGTGCTAGGAAAGAAAAAGGTCGACACGGAAAAAAGTATCTGGTGCACCCGCAAGACGCGCACATGCTAGGATCTATGGCGAGGTAAATCGTCGGCTGCAGAACGGTTTCTGAGTGACAGGGAACATTAGCCTGGACACGGATCACTTACCTCGTCGAATTTCGTTATTTTTCTGGACATGAGTTTCGTTTTATTCCGAGGCCATGGGGGGATTGTTCGAGCGGGGAGCACTTAAAATTTCTACTAAAATAATTGGAGAGGAGCAGACACGCTCAAGGGACAAGCCTCAGGAAACAATGGTACACGCGCATCTCCACCCGGAGAATTGGTCCTGGTTGGTGCCTGATAAATAGGAAGGTGTCGATGAATCCGCCTCCCATACCACTCAATACCACCACCGTCAAGAATGACAAGGCGTCAACGGTGCACAGCGCACGCGACACCGTCGACAGCGAAATTCCTATCTCGCCACTCTCCGCCAAACTTGGTTCTTCGTCCCCGCCTTGATGAGTAGATTTCTCAGTCGTTTCCGTACAGGCGATGTCGTCTCCGGTCGTTGGGACCCTTTCAGCCTGATTTCTGGTTGCATCTCCGTTTCTGATGTCGCCGTCGGTATTGGTCGTGTTGAGCGTAGTGGTAGTGGTGGTAGTGTTGGTGGTGGTTAAAATTGACGTTTCAAAACCAAGGCGGCTGCCATTTCTCTCGGAAAGCTCGAGTTCTTCGGCGGTTGAAGCAGTGTCTTTGCCTCGGTGGTCGCTGTCGTGATTCTCGTCGCTTCAGGATGGGATATACGGCGTCCACGCGACACAATACAGGCGGATTGGATGGGCACTTTTGTATCGGACATATTTCGATTGTCAACCCCTCATACGCATTGCACGATACACATGTGCAAATTTCGTGTGTAAAATGTTGCTGACTTCAGCGGGGTTTGGTTAATTTCCCCTCTAATTACAGCCGTTCTACGGTAGTCCCCTCACCCATTATTTCAAGTGAAAGTCGCCGTTTTTGAACCAGCGCTCCCAACCGGATTTCTTGAAATACGTTAACCCTGGCTGTCCCGACGTCGCCATTCGATACACCATAGCAAACAAGCAAAAGTTTAAGGATGCCATTTTTCACGGCATCATTCCTTGTGTCGAGCAGCCATGAAACATTCGTCGACGAAAACAGCTAGCTTGGGGGAAGATGAGAGGTATCGTAGAATCAGTCGGTACCAAAAGAAAAAAAGGTTAGATTTCAACGATTTTTAGGACCGCTACACACTATGCAAACCTTGACACCAAGGGAGGGGGTACCCTCATTTCATTGTCACCGCTGTGTTTGAGGCAGTCGTGCGCTTGACTCTGTACCACACAGACGGAAAATCTTTAATCGATCGTTTTGTTGTAACCGTGGCTTGGGCGATTGTTTCCATTACGTTCCAAATCCTCATCGAAAAACTATAATAGGACGGAATCTCAAGACCGCAAACAGGAACAGGGGGGGGGGGAGAGGGGGGGGGGCAACCGCGCGAGTGACCCCGAGCCGCGCTTAGCTAAGAATATAGAAGAACCCCCCTGCTATAGCTTGGGTGGTGCTTTTTGTGAGGATCTTCGGCTGAGGAGTTTCAACCTCATGCATAACTTGATTGCGACGCGATGAGTAAACCCTTGGCCTAAGCCTACAACTAAAGAATGAAAATTTCATAAATCTGGCGACGCTTACTAGGTCCTTTTCGCCGGGCAACAAACGGTCGGGATTAGGGTTTGCCGGGCAGTGCTACCTTTTCCATTGTTGAAAGCGTCACACCCTTGATTCGTGGCATTCCCGGTAAAGCATTACGTGTGTTTACCGGCGGGAACGCCAGCGCCCTCTGCGTCGGTGACGGTGGTATTATACAAGAAGAAAAATATCCCGAACAAGAACCCGATTAAGAATAACACCAACAACTCAACAAGAACAACAATAACAATAACAAGAACAAGAACAAGAATAACAATATCAAAAACAACAAAAACAAGAACAAGAACAAGAACAAGAACAAGAACAAGAACAAGAACAAGAACAAGAACATGAACAAGAACAAGAACAAGAACAAGAACAAGGACAAGAACAAGAACAAGAACAAGAACAAGAACAAGAACAAGAACAAGAACAAGAACAAGAACAAGAACAAGAACAAGAACAAGAACAAGAACAAGAACAAGAACAAGAACAAGAACAAGAACAAGAACAAGAACAAGAACAAGAACAAGAACAAGAACAAGAACAAGAACAAGAACAAGAACAAGAAAAAAGAACAAGAACAACATGTACGCCCACACCTTGTTTCGTCGAATTCTTGGTACGAGATCGCGTCCTCAAAGATGGGAACCTCCGTGGCCACCACGATTGTAATAATGGTCATGACCGCGAAGACTATCATAACGCCGTCGTACGTCCCGTTTCCCGCATCGAACACATATCCACCGAGCACGGAGGCCACCCCAAGTCCGAGCCCTCCCCACATCCTTATCTTTCCATACCTAAGCTTTCAAAACGAGCGTCACGGAGCGCAGCAAAATGCAGATTATTCGACACACCAACCTTGTGTAGTCATAGAATTCAAGGTGTAGTGCTATCGACGCGCGAGCCTCGGGTAGGCACAGCATATACCCAGCACAGCCCATGTTTGAGATGTGACAATTGGGACGCGTGCTGCGATAGAGGTATCACGTTTCGGTCTGATATGGTTTCTGAATGGCAGAGCTACTCAACCCAACATCGAAGGAGTTACACTATATATATTTTGGCGTAATTCTTGTTGTGTACCTAACCCATGGGATTTTTCATCCGGTATCACTTTTGTTTTTCTTCAAATCAGGTATTTGGGGGACCCAAAATCGAGGACCCACGGCCAAAACGTGACGGACCTCTGTCGTCGCAGGCGTGATAAGGTCGGTAAAGTTCATACTCATGGCCCAGAAAATACTCGCGTTTCGAGTTGCGGGCCTCTATTGTAGTACCTGGTATCGGTTACACTGGTAGCAGCAGAACCAGAACTATGCGCTGGAGATTCCAACGTCATGTTGTAGAATGGTGTTCCAAACACGGCGCATGAGAAAAACCATGCGTCTCGTGTACAGTCAGTAGCAATGCTAACCGCCCACACATCAAAACCTCGAATGTCGGCCAATAAGAGCGTCGCAAACAAACGGCGGGGATAAGAGATGTGACCCTTCGTGCTTGATATAGCATAGAGAACGCGGCCCTTTTTCCAGATGAAAAAGCTCGTGTCTCCTTCAAGCAACGGGTGGTCCCAGCCGTTTCAGCCGTGGGCACATCGTATGCCGACTGCTCGTAAAACCTCACGTACATGGGTATTATGCTTTCGAGTGCCGCGATAACAAAGCGCCCGGTGCGATACTAAACACATTGCCATCCTTCGCATAGTTCTTCGTTTTGTAAAGCTCCCGGCCGGTACATCAAAATTGGTGTAGCCCATTGTGGCCGAAAATTTTCAGGGCCACACGGAGTTCCTAATAACTGAGGGGCCGCTTGTTGTGGGTGGTCGGACGCACGATGAGTCAATCCCCCCGCTTGTTGTGGGTGGCCGGACGTAAGCTGAGTCAATCTCCCGGAGTCGCTCTACGGTATCCCCCCCAGATTTTCTTCAGCGAAATCGCCGGTTTTCAAAACCTGCTCCCGGCCGTATCTCCTCAAATTTCGTGTGCCTTGCCACCCCGATGTCATAGTTCGATAGTTATTTCCAAACGAGAGATTGATTGAAGATACTGTTTTGACAGCATCCTTTGTCGTGTCGAGCAGCCATAAAGCGTTCGTTCAAGAACATCGCTGGTTTGGAGGGGGGGCTATCGCAGAATCAGTCCACGTTAGGGGTGGAGCTTGAGAAATTTCGGGGCTCGTAGAGCCAAGAGCCGAGGAGTTCGCCCGAGACACAACTTCCACAAGAATCCTCATAGCGCAACCCGACCAAGATTGATCTGCGTTATTGATGGAGTGATTGTCTTAAACCCATCGGTCGCTTTACAAACATTCTGCTTGGGACAGTTGCTTCCACACTGCAGGCGAACTTAACGGTAACATGAACATCATCAACAGTAACATTATCAGAAACATTGCGCCCCAAAGGTGCAATTATTCCTACCGCACGATTACTCTGCAACACGGCAACGACGCCCCCGACTGTTTTTCATTGTTCTGGTTGTCCTGGTTAGAAGAGTCTTTCTCATTACCCTCGCCCTGAAGCAAGATTTCGTTCCTAACAGAAAAGGTGATCTCTGATCAATTTAACCGTGGCGTAGGAAACATTAATCGTGTATCGACAAAAACCCGATAGACACACACCGGCGACTTTAGGTTAATGGTTACCGTCACATGCTGAAAGCAGTCTACGCCGTCGAAACGCTCTATCTCTGTAAAATAACGCGTCGTTCGTGTCAAACGAAGCCCGCGCATTTTCAATGGCTACGCCTAGCAAATTGGTTTTCTGCGGGGCTGCATGTCTTTTTTTGGTCGTCAATGACGCTCCCGGCGAGGCATAGAGAGATGCTTTGGAGAGTTGAACATACGCCACAGGGTGGACCCCTTTTTTTTTGCATGGAGATAGAAATTGACGTGCTTGCTAAGATATGGGCAGGCCCATTTTTTCTAAATAATTTTCTGCGGGACGGGTGTCGCTTAACCCCCTTTGACTACGTTTTCACCGAGGTTCCCCACTTTTGGATGTCACAACACGAGAGACATGTCCCTCTGAACCCAAAACACTACCTGGTACACGGAACGAAAAATCCCATGACCTACGAGGGTGTATACAACAAGGAATTATGAACAAAAAATGGCCTATTTCCGACGAATTTTGGGTTGAGGAGCCCCTGCCATTTAGAAACAATTTCTGTGAGCAAAAAAAGTTATCTATACGGCAGCACGCGTCTCTTGGAGCTTTTCGAAGTCAGAGGGGAAAAGGGACGAAATGAAACCGACGATTGAAGCGTCCTTCACACAAAGCAAAACCCGGGCTGCCTGACCAAGTTTGAACCCGGGCTGCCTGACCAGTTTGAGTGACGACGGGTTTACTGCCAAATCCAGCAGTAAGACACGCGCATAGCTTGCCCCTGCTGTGTGCTCTGCGCGATTCTGCCATGAGACTCGAACTACGATGGAGGCAGCCGTTTTCGTCTCAAGTGTTCCTGAGTTACGGAGTTCCCTTTTTTAACTGAAAAAGCCGTCGAGAGTGCGTCATATTTTTCTCAACATATATCGTGGTGTACCTAGGAAATGAAAAAAATCCATCCGGAGTAACATAAATGTTTTTCTCCAAGTCAGTTTTGGGAAGAGGTCTTAAGCTCCCAAATTGGAGAATGTCCTAGAAAATCGGTGGTGTTTCACCCCTGTCGTGAGCACGCGTCTTAATCTATATTCAATTATCGCTGTGGTACAAGGGAATCAAAAGGGTTTTTACCGAAAATTTGTCGAACGAATGACATTCATTCCTGTGGTTGTGACACCTGAACGATTTGCACGCCTAGGCCATGGATTTGTTCGTCGGATTGTGCGTTCACCTTAGACGCGTGCTACGACTGAAAGTGTGCACCACACCATTTTTTTTTTTTGGTTTCTCATATCTTGGAGCTTAAGAAGTCTCGCCCAAAAAACTGAACCTGGGAGAATAATAAAACTGCTCGTACTGTATGTAAATTCCGATCGCCTAGCTACCAGTAGCTAGGGACAAAACCACAATCGTTCAAACCAATATGGCCAGTTTAGCGACGATTTTGGGTTAAGGAGCCCTGTTATTCAGAAACTACTTTAGACGAAAAGCGAACCTATTTATTTCCGGTCAGGTGTTGTTGTTGTTGTTGTTCTCACATTAACTCGCATAGTCAAGTCCGTGGTGACAGGACAGGCTCCAGTCACTCTGGAGCCGAGGAATACCCAGGGAAAAAAACACAAACAAAAGGTGGTACACGCATATATCACAGCTGACGCAATTCATGCCTCCACCAGAAACATAAAAAAGTGAAATCGGGAGTCAGCCTACAACATGCCCGGTCCGTACTGGTGCATGAGTCTCACTACTCGCGTCTGGAAAAACCGACTATATATACCGTTTGCCACCCAAGAAAAACTGCCACGTATATATTGCACGTAGTACCCATCACTGCGCATACTCACGACAGACGCAAGTCTACTGAAAAAAAAAACAGAGAACAATAATCAAGATAAAGGAAAGGAAAGAAAAGAAAAGACACAAAAGCGGAAAAACAAAAAGGAAAATAAATAAAAGAAAAGACAGTACAATAGAAGAAAAAGCAAGGAAAGGGAAAGAGAAAAAACTGCCATACTAGCAGACCCTAGTAACTGACTAAAGACGGCATTGGGCTCATAGAGGGTATCAAGTGCGTCATCAATTGCACTGGGGAGAGAACACAACATGACGAAAAAGGCAGGGCGGTCTCACGTGATCTTTTACGGTCATTGGACGGCCCACAAATTTCAAGACGACGGTATCCAGACCCAGACTCCAGTCTCTTCGGTATAACGCCCCCCCTCCACTCCCCCTCTTCCCCCTTCCCCTTTCCCTCGTCCCCCCCTCCCTCTTCCCACCGGCCGCTTAGAGATGCAGACAGTGGATGGCGCTGCGGCAGCCTTTGCGCGACACTCTGCAGCTTTGCGTCTTTCCGGTCTTTGTCAATTCCGCATCCGAGACGTCGGAGGACCATAGAGTGGTGACCCGTCGTAGCCTGTCTCAGTCAGGCTTGTTCGGGCTCCACGTCATGCAACCGTATAGCAGTGTCTCGACCACCTCAGCTTTCAGCACCCGCCTCTTCAACCGTAAGCGCACACCCGGGCGATGATAAATTTCCATTTTGTACCGCTGGAAGTATTCCCAGGCCCTCTGAAGACGCCGCGTTATTTTAATGCTAAGGTCTCTGTCTGCGGTGATAGCCCCGACCAAGTACACAAACTCGATGTTTTTTTGTATACCACGCCCACTGCATTGATGTGAACGACACCTTCACTCCGCCTGTGGTTTGCAGGCACAAAATCTCTGTTTTCGCCCCGGAAACCGTAATCCCGAACGGCGAGAATGCAGTCACGATCACCGTCATCATCTTCTCGAGCCCTTTTGATGATCGCGATACATACGATGCCCGCATCGTCCGCGTACAGCAAACCACACAATCTCTGCATCTCCTCCCCTTCCTTCTCCCTTCGCCCGTCAACTTTTTCAGTGCGTGTAGTGCCATTCGTCTTCCTCTTTCGCCGTTTCGTTGGACCTGCACCATGTTGTCCGTGATGGACGCATCAGCGAGGAAGCGTTTCTTGACCTCACGCAGTACCGCCGTGAAAAACTTGTTGAACAGCGGTGGCGCGAGCACGCATCCTTGCCTGAGACCTTGCCCCACGTCGAACTTATACGAGCACTCTCCATCATCCGACCGCACGCATGCTTGCATGATGTCGAGGAATTGGCGGATGACGGCGAGCATTTTCGGCGGCACGCCAACATGGGCAAGGACATCCCATAGAAGGGTTCGGTCGACGGAGTCATATGCTTTGGTGAGGTCGATAAAGCACAAGTACAAGGGGGTGTCCTTCTTCCGCGCCGGTTACTGCAGTCGTCGTACTACGAACATCATGTCAACCGTCGAGCGTTACCGCCTGCACTCACACTGTTCCTCCGGCAGAATGTTCTCGCGTTCGCAACAGTCGCTCAGGCGAGCCGCGATTGCTCTGAAGAGTACTTTGACGGCGTGAGCCACGAGGGAGATGACACGATCATTACCACGTTCAGTCTGATATTTCCTCTAGTGAAGTATCTTAACCGTTGCATCTTTCTATTGTTGCGGCACGCCACCTCCCCTCCACTCAGCGACGATGACATCGTGGAACTTTCCGAGAGTTATCAATTATCCTTCGTCGGCCAAAACCTTCAAGAGCTCGGCCGGGAGATCATCGGGCCCAATCGCCTTTCAATTCCCCAACGCACGGATCGCCTCCTCTACTTCGTACCTAGACGGGGCATCATCAAGTGGTCTGCACGCGGGCCACTACTAAAGCTCGTTCACAATGCTCGGGTCAAGGGTCGGCGACTTGTTGTTGAGCAGTTAGTGAAACCACCTCACCCACCGCTCGCGGATGAGGGCATTATCCCGCAGCAATCGACCTTCCTCGTCCTTGATGTACTGCGAGTTAAACGTCCTCTTCCCTTCCACATCCTTCCCTTGACGTGTTTGTGGAAGCCGAATTGATCACCGTCTCGGATACGCCCTTCGAGTTGGCTAACGTGATCTTCGGAGAACCTCTGTACAGCATCCGCGCGCGTGCGCGTCAGCTGTTTGGTGGTCACCTTCAAGGCTCACCGTAAACCACGATCGGTTAGAGCCGAACAGACCCGTTTCCTCGCGTCTCCCCTTTCCTCCCATCGTGTGATCATCTCCGCTTTTGTCTCATTCTCGTTCTCAAACCAGCCCCTCGGTACTTGTTTGCGCCGAATAGAGGGCGCTAAGTCGGCCGCCTTCGACAGTAGCGTCTCGGTCAGTAATGAGGTCATGTCATCAACGCTTCCGGCACTAGTACCGGGTGTCGGGGAGGCAAGCTTGGCTGCTATCGCGTTTAGGAATTTCATCCGGCAATGCGGGTCTGCCTTTAATCGTGGTAGATTAATAGCTTGCCGGTTTTTGATGACTCTCTTCGGACGATTTGGTGCGATGCGGCCCAAGAGGAGAATATTTGCGATTGCGAGGTTGTGGTCTCACTCAGCGTTCTCCCCGTGTGGGGTCCGCACAGTGACATAACGTACCAATCGTCTATCCACGTGCCGTGTCGGTATGTAGTAGCCTGTACTGGGCCTTTCCTCGGTTAGGACTGTGCAACGTGTACGACACACACCGAGTAGGTGTAGCAGAGTACTTGTTGAGGAGGGCGAGGTTGTTATCAGTTGCGTGAATCAATAGTCGCTCTTTCCGTTGTCGTTCAGCTCGTCACGTGCGTATGCACTCAATACCTTGCTGTCGGTGCAACCGATGCCTCTCATGCCTGTATGAGAGTTTGCGTCCATCAAGGCAAGGAGGTGGTCCCTACGGGGTACACCCTTGACCACCTCGTGAAATGAACCCAATATTAATCCTTTTCGCCGGTGGTCTCGTGGAGAGTGGGAGCATATCCTACAATGGCAGACACACCGTTATATACAAGTCTTACACTGATGCACTCAACCGCGACGTCGCCTTTATTCATACCTGCCACGATAGACTATATAACGGTTAAGCCTACCCCTTGGTTCCCCTTCTATTCGTGCTTTCCTCCGCCTGCTCCTCCAGAGCAAAAGCAACATACCCCGCTGCCGTAAGAGCACTTCGTCCGTTGCGCCTCACCTCATGCACTCCTGTGATATCACAAACTGCGCACGTCCTCGCATATCTTCAGTATCAGCTTGGGGTGGCCTATGCCGTGGGAGCCCTTGAAAACAAGTGTGCGAACATCGTACGTACCCACGACGAGTTCCCCTGCCCTCGACGTATCCCTTGCACCTGAGGCAATATTTTTAGGAGCCCTTCCAATCGTCCGACGTCTCCTCCACTTCTTCCGAGATTCCGATTTTCTCTCTCTCACCCTCCGTTTTTCCCAGACCAAGTAGTTCCCCCTCTCCGTCTCTCTTCGCCCAACCCTGTTCTTGCCTAAGTGCCAACGTGAAGGAGGCAGCAGTCCCGATACGCCACGTCCATATTCTTCCTGACTTCGGTGC
Source organism: Undaria pinnatifida (assembly GCA_012845835.1). NCBI lineage: Eukaryota > Phaeophyceae > Laminariales > Alariaceae > Undaria > Undaria pinnatifida. The sequence goes on along the minus strand of JABAKD010000025.1, from coordinate 13,395,651 downwards.
TTTCTCACGTGGGTTCGACCCTCTGTTCTCTGTTCGATAGATGACCCACGCTTTCCGTCGCAGTCATGCGACACTGCGTCCGCACGCAAGGCTGCTTCGTCAAAAATTCCGCGAGGATCGTTTTTGCCTTGTCGCTGGCTGTTATCGCCGGCCCGGTCATACCCGATCGATAGTTCAGCGCACGAGTACGGTCGACGCCACATACCCCTTTAGGGCCTCTGGCACGTTTTGGGGAAGCCTCAGTGCCGAGCACCACCCCGGCCGGGGAGCAGCCGAGAGGAGGAAGGTTTAAAAAGGTAGGTGCCGAGCTCATCAAAGGCGTACAGGGCAAATCCGGCGAGCAGGTCTCCGCCTTAGTCGGTGTCATGTGCATGACGGGACTCGCTAAACACAGAATTATCAGAGTTCCATTTTTGTCTCGCACAGTACATGTTTTTAGCATACCCTCGCTATGGGATTAGTTCGGGATGGGCGTCCGATTTTTTCTCAAGATCAGGTTATGGACGACGTATGGAACCCCATACAGCGTCAAGGAGTCATGGAGTAACAATTAGTGCATGCCAGCCGTCTACAGCATGCGTCTGGAACCTTACGTCGACGGAACGCGGATACAACTCTCTTGGAACGCCGGGTGCATGCCGGTAGCATCTGTCTCCCAAATGTCGAACCACTGATGCTCGAGGTGAAATCTATCGATTGTGGAGGCGCGCTGCGATAGTAGCAGCAACTTTTTGTTTGGAAACGTCTTCGGAATGACGGCGCTTTTTAACCCAGAATCATCCGAAAATTCCATGTTTTACTTTTTCGAAACCCTGTTTTCGTTGTTCACTTTCTTCCTTTTTTTGGAATATTGTTTGGTTGTAAATACTTGGGCCATGGGAATGAATGCGATCTTCGGGAGAAGAAATATATAAAACTGATTTCCCTCAAAATCAGCAGCTTCTGTTTTTGGGCTCGGTGTAGGGCACCTCAAAAGGACGGGCTTCTCAGAAAACGTGGTGCTCTTCGTTCGGCGCACCCTCCATTTGATGTCAGACATACAGTAGGGGGTCTCCATTCTGAGCTTTTTTAGCATTGGCTCAGAGTCACCCGCGAGGGTGACACCCTTGTTCCTTTGCGACGATAACATTTCGTCGCTCTGTGTTTCAAATATAGATGCTGCGTGATTCAGCGATGAAAGGGCGAGCTACGATGCGCCGAAACAACTCGACCATTATAGTGTTGTGGTCGGTGAGGTACAGAGTCACTCGTGCGAGTATATGATAGGATGATAGCTCAAACCCGGTAGCTAAAATTTTGGGTAAGATACTACAATACCGTACCACGGTCGTTGGTCTAGTGATTCGAAGTACAATCAAGAAAGCACAAAAAACAACCCATGCACAACCACTGCCGACTACATTAAGGGTGTGAAGGTCTGACGGAACATTACGAACGTACTGCCAGAACAACAGTCACCGCCAGGGGCATAAAAAAAAAATGAGTGGTTTGTGTTTTTCTTCCAAGATGTCATCTGTCTTCATCCGAACGAGAACAAAGCAACCACGTACATGACGCCCTTTATGCGTTCGATGTGTTATTCTCAATACAAATAAAACGCATGCTACGATAGAGGTGGCACTTTTTGTGTGTGAAAATGCTTTCTGATTGACGGGGATTCTTGAGACCAAAATCTCAGGGAAAAATTGCAATTTGAGTTGCATGACTCTCGGGGTGTGCCTAGGCCATGGGATTTAGCACCCTGTAGAAGCGTTATTCTTCTCCAAATCAGGTTTTGGGAGAGGTCTTGAGCTCCCAAACTGAGTAACCTCAGAAAAAAATCACATCTACCGTAGCACGCGGCTAAACGTCAGTCACGGCGGACTTGCGCAGATCTCGGATGTCGGGATCCGTCAGGTGAGAGTATAATTGTCTAGAATGGAAAAAAAAATGAAGAATTCAAGCAAGAGTCCACGGTAGGATTTGAGGAGCGTGAACGTTAGAATGCAAATATGTGAAACGCACCGATAGAATCGCAACTGAGAGAGCGGAACACGCTTCCTTTTGCGTATATCAAAATATACTGGCTCCATACTTGCCAAGCAAAAGCGCAACTGCTGTGCGAGAAATTCTTGGCTTTCCGACAAATAGCTGATGTCCGCCGTTGACCAGCTGAAGCTGACCTTATCAAAGAGTAGTTGGTGTTATCTTTGTCGAAGCACTTTTGGTTTTCACTGCCAATTTGATTACGATCGATGTCTGCTGTCGTCTCCAAATTTCTCGAACGTGAAATCCTACTTTCCATAACGTTGTAAGATATGTTTGTCCTGCACGGATTTCATGTGTTTCGACAATTGAAGGGCCCCTGTGTATGCTATATTGTATGGTTTGGGCGTGCTCAATATGTGTATGCACCTTGCCTGCCTACTCTAGTGCTTTCCCCTCGGTCGGGCTCCCAAAAATACGAAGTACCAGGTATAACGTTGGAGTCATCCCACGGTTAGGGGCTGCACTATGTGGAGCCAGCGTTTCTGACCGGCTGAGCTCCACAAGTGTGGAATTACGGGCTAGTAAGACATGTACGCCTGCAGGTATCTTGGTTTAGTAGGATAAGCGCATAGACACGCCGATCGGGCTGGCTGATCGAGAATGCCTTCGAAATTCGATGTTTCCGGCGATAGTTTAAGCTCCGTGTGTCATGATGCTCAGACACTCCTTACGTGCCTCCATCGTTGGACTTATGACTCATTTTGGCGACCAAGGCTTCGTCATTGTAGTGTATCATACCAATAACTCCGTGCCCCCTCACGGAAAAAAAATCATATAATAAATGGAAAATTGTTTTGGCGCAGCGTCAACATTACCACTCCATTCCGGATCAATCTTGAGTCATCAAGAGAACATCACGACGAGAGAGCTCAACGTCGCAAAATAACCGGCGAGATTTCGTCACAGGCGCGAATGACCCCATCCCGGCCGGTGCTAACAGAAAAATACGAACGTGACAGCCCTGTCGTATCCCTGGCATTCGTTTACCTACGTATGTGTGATATATCTGTCGCTGGGTGACTTCTTATACACCAAAACATGTCCGACGGGACATATTGGTGGGCTCTGCCGCACTTTGTTGTTCTACCAGTCCACCATACTCCATACACCAACCCCCACCTCCTATATGATCTCGTCTACAGGGCCTGGTGGTGCGTATAGCTATTATTGCTAACTTCACACATTAAGCGACGGGACGATCCTATACCAGCGGCGCAGGTTAATCTTTTGGGGGGACCTACTTGGTAACGTTTACAGAGCACTATACAACGATGCTACGTATTGATGCGATGTGGGCTAACGTTTCCTTGACGAGGTGCGGGAATGACATCTAACGGGTACTGTCTTAGAGCCAGGTGTGAGATAAGAACGGGGACACTTGCTTGTATTCCGAACGAGGAGCATGAAGAACGCGTACCACCTTCTGCTGCTATACAAGGGTTGCAAAGTAGTGAAAGGCTCGCGCACCGGCCTGTGCCGAACGAATGCCTCGCGCCGAAACGTTCGAGGCGTTCTACGACAGTGAAGGATGCATATCTATATTTTTTCGCTCCTTACATGCGAAGAGCACTGTATACCGTGCCCAAATATTCTTGGGATGTGGGGTAGCCTTGTGGCTTGCCACTTCTGGGGAGTTTCGTACTGGATACTGTTACACGCCAGCTCTCAGACTAGAACTGGAACACTTGACGTTTTCCCGTGGGGTATTTGGTTGGGTGCCAACCTGTAGCATCACACAAAGGATTCCAAAACGGTACAAGCTTGCCTCACCCGCTAGCGCCGAACGAATGCCTTGCGCCGGAATCTAGAAGGGTGTTGGCGGGAGATTCAGAGAATGCGGCCATCACTTCCAGCCCAGCCATCGCCAACATGCTCCCCGCGGCTAGCATAAGCGGACGTGAAAACCCGTACAAGACGAGCACCGCGAACAAGACCTTCCCCGGGAGGGTTGCAAACGCAGAAAAGTGAGAGACGAAGCGAGGGTATACAAATGCGAGAACCGTTGAGCCGGGTGTGTGGCCTAGAACTGTGGATAATATACCTCAGCAGGCTTGCCTGGGATGTGTGTGGGGTTAAAGCATGGGTCGCGGGGTTTGTGCTCGGCTCGTGCTACCGTAGATGTGTTTGTTTGCTTTGTTTTCGCTTCAAAATTGTCGGCTTGGAGAGCTCAATTCTCCAACCAATAAACTGTTATTAAGAAAGGTGAAACGTAAACATGGCCTAGGTGTACCAAAACAAAAAAAAAATACGCATAAAGCGAATGACATTTCTGCCATCATGGGTTAAGGAGCCCGGTCACTCAAAAAATGCTTGTTGACATAAAAAAATCTGCCTGTCTCTAGCGTAGCACGTGTCGCCGGCAGCTGCTAGTGCGATAACAAGAGACTGAAGTCGCAGACCAAAATATTTGAAACGAGTACCGGCGGCTTGAAAGATCCGTATTCGACAAGCAGCACATTCAGTACCGGTCGATACTGGGGCAACTACGTCAGGTGTTAACAGAAAGACAAAGGTAGGCGTGTGAGAACGTACAGGGTCTTAGAACCTCGACCGGGACTTTAGTGTATGACGAATCAAAACCGAGAAACGTTTTGCGATCAAGTCTTACGGCTTGTACGGAAGACGCGCGAGAAAAGAAAAAATGTTCTTCTTGTTTTTTCTTTTTTGTACGTCGAGGCCAGGGAATTGCCCATCGGGGCTGCACCTTCGTTTGTGAGCCATCGCATGGTAAGGGCCACAACCTTTCGGGCCACATGTTTCCGGCCTGCTGAACTCCTCAGGATGTAACCGAAGGTTATTCTCGTTGTGTTACCATCAAACTTGGTTTTTCAGCATTCGCGCATAAAGATGTTGGTCGGGAATTGCGCGCGAAAAGGCATTCGGAGTCACGATTCGGGGCAAAAATGTTGAGTTCTCCTTCTAGGGAGGCGAAAAACGTCGGATGCGCTCCTACTGTGGGTTGACATTTCTATCCTAAATCGGGCTTCGGGTAGGGTATCGAAATCTTGATATTTGGAGCCCCAGAAATAAATGGGGTACGCCTCTACTGTTGTAGCAGGTATCTCGAGGTATTAACGCCGACCACACCCAGGAAACTAGGAATGCCATCCCGCTAACAGATCTGCGACGCACCCTCTGGTGCATGCCGCTCAGGTCCGCCAGCGCGGAGACGGCTGGTGCGGCGAAAAAGGATATCCCTGGACGGATAGATCCCAGTACGCCGACTTGGAGGTCTGTGCGAACGAATTTGGATTAAGGGGAAGAAGCGGCGGGGGTTGGGGTGAGGGTGGGGGGGGGAACACTACGTTGCCAACAAGGGCTACGACTTTGGCGCCTACGCATAAGAGGGTTTGCACGCCCGAAAAGGGCACCCGTTGTAGGATAGCAAAACTCATTTGAGTGGATTGCTCGACTGGGCGTAGGTAGCGGGGGGATGTTGCACGCGGGGACGGGGGGGTAGCGGGGGTGAACTCGTGACATGACAACGGAAGAGGAAGGGGGAAAGATGATCCCGAGTATTCGGGCCGACCGGCTACTACCCATAAATACGTTCGGCATCGCGCACACCAACAAATGACACCCTCACTCGTAGCCGGACAAACACTAACAACCCAAAATCACAGTCTGAGCGATTGACGGGCGGGTTTGAGACTTTACGACAATTGGCTACGATTGCAACGGCTAGACGTTAGGCATAGATCTAAAGCACGGCTGTAAATGGCACACCAGGTAGGATATGATCCAAAACACCAAGCTCATCGTTTGTGCGAAGAGAGGGGTAAAACTCGTGACTAAGGCTACGGTAGGGGGGGTACCCCCATTTTCACTGGTGCGTTTGAGCCACTCGCACGAGTAGCTCTGTACCCTACGGATGAAGATGGTTTAGGCACTTGGTTTGGCGAAGCTTAGATCACCTTTGCATTGCGGATTGATTTCGTCAATGTAAAACATGAAGAAAACGTAAGATTGCATAGAAAAATAGGGGTTACTCGCGCGAGTGACCCCTATCCACTGAAATAAAGGGCCCAAAAGGGGACCCCCCTACCGTAGCCTGGGTCTCGTCACGAGTTTGGGCTATGACTATCTGAGAGTTCCCGAACGACCTAGCGTTGGGCTGCGAAAGCAACTGAGCTAAATCGACACACGACGCGTATGAAAATACGCGGAAGTGTGGTGAGCTAAAGCTTTTTTTTTCCCCATCCGCCGGAGGATAAAAAAAAAAAAAAAAAATCCCGAACGACCACAATTATTGCTTTGATGAACTCGCCGCCCTCAATGTCTTCTCCTCGGACATGGTGGGTGGGATACAGTGCATTAATGCCTACAAATTATGGCAGAAACGCCCATGGGCGGTGGCTACAGGTTGTTCTGTCGGTCGACAGCCATTTCGATACCGCTGCTGTTGTTGTACGGACCTCCTTGGTGCGTCTGAGCATTTGCGGACGATTGTTGGATATCCACGTTTTATTAGCAAACATATGCGCCATACATGAAAGAATCCGCGAAGACTGATTCTACGATCCCCTTCCTGCCGAAGCAGGGACATTCTTTAACGACCGTTTCTTGACTGCTAACGCGAGGGAGAATGCTGATAAACCGAAGATCTTCAAATGAACTTTCCTTGTTCGCTAAGTGCCATCAAACCATGACGTAGGGGTGGCGCGTCACACCGTATTTCAGCAAATACGGTCGGTAGCTGGTTTTAAGACAGCCGATTTTTTACGTCGAGTTGAAGGCGCTACAGTGGAACGACCCTGCTGTCATGTCAGCCGTGCGCCCCAATTTTCTGCGAATTATCACGCAAGGAGTTCCATAACCGAAGCCAAACGTTGGTCGCTACGAAAGACTGATGTGCACACACCGGTAGATCATTTCATGGCATTGATATATGCACACTGAATGGTGCTGCATAATATCAAAAACTATCCATGCAACAACATAGTGTGCACGATTTGTTCTCTGAGCCTCCTAGCTCGATGAGAGCTTAACCAGCTTCGGATAATAGAGCGATCCCACGGCCATGGCTATGGGATGGGAGGTACCCTAAAAACAATAAGGAGTTTGCTGAAACCGTTCATGTTAAAACACATAAAAATGACCCATAGGCCGCAAGCCGCACAAGAAACGTTTGGCTGCAGTCTTCGAAATTTAACATTTTTACGAATGGTTTGACACCTTGCAATAGAACTTTCACCGCAGGTGTTTAGACGAGCGCACGAGTAGCTGCCGCGTGCCTCAACTAGAAAGAAAAATGACCTTGGGCTATCCGTTTGCCGCGGTGTAGCTAACGAACCCATGGGGGCTTCATATGGCAAACTCAAAACCCAGGAACGAAAGTAGTAACGCCAGGGATTCACTTGCGAGAGGGAACTCGCGCCGAGTATAAACGATACCGCACAAATCACCCCCCTCTACAACAGTCGTGGTAATATGATAGAGGGGTGTATCAGCGGGGGTTCCACGAGCGAGCTCAGCATCTCACCCGAAAACCAGACTTCGAAGACAATCAATTCGCGCAATACGACTGAACACTCATCACACAATATACACTCGTAAAAGTATCGGACTGACCCGTACTTTCACACACGATAAATTAAGTCGACCTAAAACGTTGGGCACAATCAGAGGAAACCTTACCGTAACACACGTCCTCCCCCGCTGTTTGGGCGAGTGACCTAAACTTGGTCGAGGGGGCCCGCGGTAGAGTGTTCTTAGCAGGGCGTTGCACGGGTTTGATTCCTTTCTCGCATGTCGGACCGAGTCAGAGCGATCCGACCCGAAGTGACCCCACCCGAAGACGACTCCACGCTACTCTTACTCTACTCTACTCTACTCTACTCGACCCGACCCGACCCGACCCCCGAGAAATTGTTGTTCTTTCCCTCGCATTAACTGTAATAGTCAATCTAGTCCGTGCTCACAGGACAGGGTCCCGTCAGTCTGGAGTAGAAGAGTGCCTCAGGGAAAAAAAAACATACCCAAAATGATACACGCGTATATATAGCACATACCACATCGTACCACACAATGCCATGCCATATCATACCACACAATACCACACCATACCATACCATCTGTAACACCTGAAGCAGCTCACATCATCCGACAAAAAATGAAATAGGAATCAGCCTTCGTATGTACGTGCCAGGCCCATATTGTTACATACGCCTCAAGACTGGCATATGAAAACCGACTACACCACATGTCACCCAGATAGCCCAACTATTCCAATTTGAAGAATTCAGTAGAACTTCCACATTTTCGACAACGTGGTTGTTTAACGGTATTGGCCAGAGACACAGAGTGTCCCCTGCAGGTCTGCCAATCGAGTAGGTTCTCGACAGTTCTCAATTTCGCATCCTTCGTAGAGACGTAGCTTAATTGTATTCCATCAGAGCCCCGGATTGATTCTGAGATCTGAAGCTCGTGCCTCCGATCTTTTTCCTGTCTATCCCGAATATATAAGGCCAAGCTTATCATACAAATGCTATCCAAGTTATTTCAATACGGATAATTATAGACCTTTCGAGGCCGTATCCTAACTGTTGACGCACACTGTTGTGTGCGAGACGAAAGGGGTTTCCCCGTACATTGGTTGGGTGCGTTTTATTGGGCTAGGGTTAGGGTTAGGTTATATATATACATTTATTTTTTTTATTTGCACACTTTTACTTTCCAGCTTCTGGACAAGCCGTGGTCACAGGTGTCATCCCTTCTCCTCCCCGGTTCTTGCCTTCAATTTTTATCGCGCATTGGGTTAAGCAATCCCACTGCTCGTCGATTTTTCATCGAACGTTGCTAACTCACGCTCTCGCGCTTTCCGCAAGTCAATTTGTCCACAAGAAAAAGTCCCAACGAATTTAAACGAGTATGCACTAGGCGGGGCTCGATCTCACGAAACTGACCTATACCAGGCTCGAGGATAACCTGATACGCCACCGGGGCGACCGGTGATATACAAATTAATGAGTAGGTCAACAATGTTGTCGAAAAAGCAACAAGGTACCCTCCAACAAACGTACGAAACCGGCAAAGAAAAAAAAGGAGTATTTCCTGCAAAAAGAACGAAAAGAAAACAAACAATAAGGAAAGTAGAGAAATAACCAACGAAAATACATAGGTACGAGGAAAATTTCGTACAGTCGCCAGAAAGGTAGTGTGGTGAGGTAAGGCCGGCTTCATATCGCTAAAGAAAGGAAAAAAAAACACAAAAAGAAATGCGCGTCCCGTGTATAAGACAGCAAAAACAGAATGAAGCCAACATTCACCTGGTCAAGCATTATTACACAGAATACCTATCCCTACGCACATACGTACGGCAGACTCAAGACAACGGGAGAAGCAAGGAAAAAAAGGGGGTAAAAAAATAAAAGTTATATTGGCCCGAAGGGAGTCAGTCGTTCTACGGGTGTCCCCCCCAACATTCAAGAAATTTCTTGAACGAAATCGCTGGTTTCGAAACCAGCTCCCGGCCGTATCTCCTGAAATACGGTGCCCCCTTGCCCCCCCGACGTCATCATTAGATCGTCCTTTGCGAGCAAAACCTAAACGAAGATAGTATTTTTCATGTAATCGTTCCTCACGTCGAGCAGCCGGGAAACGTCCGTTAGAGAAAATCGCTGGTTTTTGAGGGGGCTATCGTAGAATCAGTCATCAAGGCTAGATAACAAGCGGAAAGTAGAATTAGAGGCAAAACAAATCGTGGTAGCCTGACGATTTATATGGGCGAACGAGGCTCAAGTTTCCGTTTGCCACTTTACGTGGCGGTGCAATTGGGGAATGTGAACAGCAGTTCAGCACCGACAGGTTGCTAGTCTCAGAGCTACACTGCCGACATCGTCAGCAACATTCACGCACGCAAAACGCGCCCGCGCTCGGTCAACTTCTCAAGGACCACAAGGAATTGCAAATATTTTAAATACGTCACACGCGAGTAAAAACGTACGACAACTTCCGCATTTCTTTTGTTTATGAATGGTGATCGTTACTCTTGTGTGGTGGCGCGTGGAACTTTAGTGTTGCAACTAGCGGTGCCACATTATCGATCGTCGTCGTTGTTGCCCACGCCGATCAGTGGCTCAACTTTAAGACTTTTCTCGAACATCTTAAATAATGAGAGAGTGCCACAGTTCAGACGTGCCCCAGGCTACGTACGTTAGCGGGGTGAGCATTTTTGGGTACCTTGGTTTGCAGGGGGCTCCGGGTCACGCGACCGAGTAGCTTCTCTGTTTTTCGCTTAGGTGATCTTCGTGCTGTTTGAAGTACTGCTGTGCCATGCTGTTGTTGTTGTCTCACATTACATGAACTCTTGTCAAAAAGTATAGAGTCCGTCGTCACATAGTGAAGGTGCTGGAGCCCCAGGAAGATCCGAAAATTAAATGAAATCAAACTTCGTACGGAAAATGCTGCGCTTTCCCGATTAAAACGCAGGATACGAAGGCGAACAAGTGAAATGGTCAATGGTGCAAACCGAACTTGCATGGCCGCAAGTATCAACTCAAATGCAGCATTGAGTTCTCTAGTTCCCACAACTAACCAACTCGCGGCTACATACTAAAATCCTGTCACCACGGACTTCATTATGCTAGAACACGACAACAACAACAACAGCAACAACAACAACAACAACAACAACAACAACAACAACAACAACAACTGAACAACAACAACAACAACAACAACCTCAACAACAAACAACAAAAAGAAGCGGTACGATCCGCACGGTAATCGTGAGCGCAGACAAACGCGCCTGCTGTCTGGAGTGCTGTCAAAGTGACGACCCGCGGGCATGCAGTGAAAACTGAGCAATGGAACAAAAACCCACCATCATACAGGTCAAGTATCAAATAAATATCAGTGATCGCCACGTCTCCCCGGAAGTGCCACATAAACCGCAGGCGATGAAATAAATGCTCGGTGAAAAAAAACATCGCCTAAAGTTCAGACCTTTGGTCCGTGAGGAACGGAGTAGTTGGAGTGCGAGTGGTATGAACAACGTAGTGAAAATTGGTGTACCCTCCTTACCACAGCCTTAGTCGTGCAGATGCAGATAGGTGCTGGTGCCACTCCGGTGGCGTATCCGGTTATTCAAGAGCCCGGCATTTATATTAAAGAAAAAAACGCTCCAGCTGTGAGATCGAATCTTTGGTCGAAACCCATCTTTGCAAGCTGTGTGTGACACTCCAATCGCGCGTATTACGGGTTTGTGTGTCCTCATTAAGGATATAGGTCGGCGACTCTCCTTACAACTACAGTGTAACTATCAAGGTCAGCAGGGTGGTGTTAGTCAGTCTGTGCGCGGAAAATATAAACCCGTTTTTGAGGGGGACAAAATCTTACAGCTATGGAAGGGAATGCATCACTTTATCAAGTGAATCATGGAAATCTTAATAACCGGTGAGGGGAGGGGGGAGTTTTGACGGACGTGGGGGCCTGGGTTTGATCAAGGGAGAACGGCGGCGGGGGGGCGGTACGAGCGGGGCAGCTCAATCCGTGCGTGGAAACTATAAACCTCTCCTGCAAGTAGTACAACCAGTGATGAGAGGGCGAAACGTTGGACGGGGTCGGGGTGGGGGTGGGGGTGGGGGTGGTGGTAGGAGGTGGGGGGGGGCGAAATAGTTTTTTGAACAGCATTCTTTAGGTCGCAAGATGTACGTGTGTGCCATACGCGTGGTGCTAGGTCCAGGCGGTGGTGCGGGTCACAGGGTAGGACGGGGCGTTTTGGGGGGTGGGGTTGGGGGTGGGCGGGGGGTTTGGGGCGGGTCGATTGCGGCAGAGGCATCAACGGATGGCTCTGGACAGACAATGAGGTGATATCAAGTGGGTGGAAGTGTTTATTACTCTGGCGGATTTCGATGTTAGGCGCGCCGTTTGAGGAAGAGGGACCGGGGAAAAAACGGGGGGGGGGAGGCGAAAAGGGTTTTCCCTCCACAGCTGTCTGATTTTGTCCCCCTCAGAAACGGGATTTATGGTTTCCGCGCACAGACTGACTAAAATCACCCTGTTGACCCTGAGAGCTACACTGTAGTTGTAAGGGGAGTGGCCGACCTATATCCTTAATGAGGACACACAACTCGTAATGCGCGCGATCGGAGTAGCACACACAGCTTGCATTGATGAGTTCCGACGAAATCTTCGATGTCACAGCTGGAGTGTATTTTCATTTTTTATAATAATAATATAAATACACTCACTCTATTCGATCGAAGTTCGGTCTACACTCATCTTTGCAAGCTTGAGTGTGATACTCCGATCGCGCGTATTACGCATATATGTGGGGGTATGCTATACGCGTGGTGCTATGCGATCGTGCCGTTGGTGGGGAAGGAGGGGGCGGTAGGGGGGGGGGGGCGGGCGGAAATGAATTGGAGCCACGTTATAGATGGCCAAAAGATAATGAGGTGGTATCTCAGCTGGCTGGTAGTGTTCGCTACTCTGGTAGATTTTGATCTTACAGCATGGCATTTGAACAGGGGGGGTCGGGGGGGGGGGGGGGGGGGGGGGAGGGCTTCAATATGTGCGTGGAACACATAAATCATTAAAGGGGACAAAAGTGGGGGTTGTAGCAAGGAGACATCCCGTTGTATCACCTGCCTGGTAATGTTTATTGTTCTAGAAGATTTAATATTAAATGGCCAGAAAGATAATGAGGTGATACGAGCCGGCTGGTAGTGTTTACTGCTCTGGCAGATTTTGATTTCAGGTGGGGCATTTAAACAAGAGGGATCGGGGGAAACGGGGGCGGGCGGGACACTTCAATATGTGCGCGGACACCATAAATCCTTAAAGGGACAAACCTGACGATTGTAGCAAGAAAACATCCCTTAATGTCACCTGCCTGGTATTGTTTATTGCTCTAGAAGATATGATGTTAGATGTGGTTTGCAACACATTCGATAGGTGTGGTAAAGGACATATCAAAGCTTCATAATTTTTGTTGTACATGGATCGAAAGATAGCAATCTTCAGTCGATAGGTACAACAATGTTGTTACCATTGTTTTCTGGCATCGCTAATTTTATGAAAGATATACATATTGTAAAATACAACAGGCGAGGTGATGTGGTAATGGAATGTCACCACCATTGAGCACGAGAGGAAGAAGTGCGAATCGTAAGTGTTTTGAAAGAGACGCTGGTTTACCCGCGCTGAATTATGTTACTTCGTTAGGCATACTTCGTTCGGTATTGGTTAGGAGGCGATCATGCAGGTAAGGCATACAGCGAGGCATGACCTACCAGGCTTGAAGCGAGTGGGGGGGTCTTTCTGGCGGGTGTAAGGCCGGACTCACCCTCAAGGAGTGATACCTTCTTGCTGCTGAGTGTGGCCGCGACCCTTAGGCGTGGCGGTAGAGTTGGGTCGTACGTGATGCGTTAGGCATGGTCACCCTTAAGCGTGGCGGTAGACTTGGGTCGTACGTGGTGCGTTAGGAATGGTCACCTACACCTACGATTCGGGCGTCTTTGTTAGGCGGCAGCGGCGGAGCAGCAATGCTTAATCGGGATGCTCGTGCGCGGGGGCAGGCGTCACCACGAGGCATGCACTTCGCAGTCTTGGTTTTAGTGGAAAAGACTGCGTCGGCAGGAAGGTTGATTCGACAACCGATGAGGATGGCGACTGAGCATCAACGGGCGGTAAAGAGACGGATTAAACTATCCCTGAACAAGAACTTTAGTTTTTCAGATCAGCACCGCGAGCAACGGGAAGCATTTTGCTTTCTGGGACGGGGGAGATGGGGAACCGATCGGAATTGAGCATCAACGTGAGCAAGTGCGAATGAGCGGGCCGAGTGAGCCAGGCGATGAGGCGGCCACGGAGAGCCATAGCAGGAAAATGGCTCATAGAGATCCACGACCCGCACGCACACCATCATCACGAGATCAGCGATCGTCTTTTTTCAGCTTTTGTTTACGAGGCAGTACATGTTACTGAAGTCACTGATTTTTGTAGAGTTGGTAGAGTTGTGTACCCTTCATGGGGAACGCCTCCCCGCAATTTTAAAAATTCAGGCATGGGCGTTGTGCCTGCGCCGCACCTGGCAGATAACCCGCGAAAACGGGACGATCATTGATATTCGTCTGTTATTTTTTGGTTCGGCTGCTCTTTGTTCACTGCATGACCGCGGGCTTCACTCTGACAGCACTCCAGACAGCTGGCGCGTTCATCTGGGCTCACGGTTCGCTTGCGGTTCGTACGGTGCAGGCAGACCAACAGCTGAAGTTTGTAGCCGCGAGTTGGTGAGTTGTGGGAACGGGGGAACTCGATGCCGTCGTTGAGCGGACACCCGCGGCCATGTGAGTTCAGTTTTCACATTGGATCCTTTTACTTGTGCGCCTTGTTCGTATCGTGCGATTTTAGGCGGTAAAGCGTAGTATTTGCCGGTCGAATTTTGATGTAATTTGTTTTTTCGGATCTTCCTAGGGCCCCAGCACCTTTGGATGACCACGGACTCTAGATGTTTGACAAGATCTAATGTAAGGCAACAACAAGAGAACCCGGTATCCAGCCGTGTAGCTACAAGCGAAGCAGTAGCTTCCGGGCGGAGAATATAGGGTAGCCACACACATTTGAACTCAAACTCCACATACCTCGAGCGATAGTGCAAATCAGGCACGAGAGTGAAAGGTGGCCGGCCGTGACTCCCTTGCGATGTGCGAAAAACCGTGTCCAGTGACAGATTGGGGGGGGGGGGGGGGGGGGGGGGGGGGGGGGGATTTGTTCATAGAGGTGTGCATAGAGAAAGTATCGCATACGATGAGTAGCGGTGTCGGGGTCGAGATATCACAAAAGACGACGAACAACTGTTGAAGCTTGTCACTCACTTCGTAGTCCTTGATGCTATCAAATACATCTTGGCATTCCGCGGAGGAACAATATGCGGCATTTCGAGTGGCATCACCAACTCAATCTACCGCAGGTGTTTATTCGTACGTATGTAGAAACACGCAGTGAGGGATCCAGTGTCGAGGAGCAATGCCTGCTGGTACCAGGTGGCTGATCTGGGGAACGATTAATACGTCGTCAAAAAGTAAAAAAAAATATGCTTGACGAGAAGACCACAAAAAAGCAGCTGCGGCAGCATTGGCCTCACGCGGCCAGATAGCAGCACACCACGTGATACTCGTGCCACACAACAAGACAAAGCGTACTTAACGCTCTTAAATCGAAAATTGGTCCAGGAAGACATAGTATTTTTTTAGCCATACATGACGTACCTTTCATTCATCCCCCCTCCCCCCCTCCAACTTCCCCTCCTTCCCCACACCCCGCACAAACGCCTAGACCCAGCACCGCGCATATAGCAAGCCCCTACATGTATGATTAATACGCGCGATCGGAGGATCACTCACAATGTTGCGAACATCAGTGTCGACCAAATCCTCGATCTCATAGCAGGAGTGTATTTTGATATTATTTTGACCTTAACCTCTTGAACCCCCCCTCCCCCCCCCCGCGCCCCTTTTTTTTCCCCCTCGCTTCTTCTTGCTCAAACGCCCCACCTAGTATCGAAATCCGCCAGAGAAATAAGCACTTCCACGCCGTGGATATCGCCTCGTTATCGTCTTAGCCCGTCCATGCCGCTGCTGCAATTCCTACCAACCCCCGCCCCCAACGCCCCCTCCTTCCCCACCACCCGCGCCATCGCCTAGACCTAGTGCCACGCGTAAAGCAAACCCCTACATCTATACGACCTATAGCCCCCCCCCCCCCGCCCCCCCCGCCACATCCCCTCCCCCTCCCCCACAGGAAATATTTATAGTTTCCATGAACAAATTGACCTTCCCTACCCGTCCCCTCCCCCCCTTCCCCCCCTTCCGCCCCCCTTTTGATCAAAATCAGTCCCCCACGTCATTAGGACCTCCGCCCTCCCCTCACCGGATATTCGACTTACAGGATTCACTTGAAAAAAATGATCCATTTCCTTCCACAGCTGTCAGATTTTGTCCCCCTCAGAAAAAAACGGGATTTATAGTTTCCGCGCACAGACTGCCTAACATGACCATGTTGACCCTGATAGCTACACTGTAGTTGCAAGGAGAGTCGCCGACCTATATCCTCAATGAGGACACACAACCCCTAATACGCGCGATCGGAGTATCACACACGGCTCGCAAAGATGAGTTTCGACAAAATAATCGATGTCACAGCTGGAGTGTATTTACATTGTTTATAATATATTTACTATGGGAACGAAAATATATTCTGTGTACGTGTAATACTCCTATCGCGCGTGTATCAGGGCGAGGTCTAACACGCCCTTGTCGTGAAGACTATGGTACTATCCGTCAGTGACGCCTGTTTGTGATGAAAAATTCTTTCCATAAGTAGGGTAAGGGTTACCTAGGGTTTTTCAGGGTTGGGGTGTTTTGAAAACCCAACATCATGTTGCGCTGGTAGAGGTTTTACTGTTTTTTTACGGACGCTCTCCTCAACTAAAGTTCTCTATACACCTCACACAAACGAAATCGGTATGTATGAGTAAAATTAGAAAGTGCGACCCGCCGATGAACAACACCAACTCTATTTTTTTCTTTATACAATTTTTGTTTAATCCTCTGAACAAGCCGTGGTCACGGGTGTCGGCGCGTCCCTTCTGCCCTCCCGACCCCTGCGCAAAGAGCACAGAAATCCCGCTGCTCATAGATTTGTTGACGAGTGTGTTTAAACTGACCCTCGCCTTTCGGCATGTCAACCAATCTGAACGAGAAAATGTCCCTACGATTATTTACGACGAGTAAGTATGCTCTCGGGGAGACGCGAACTCACGAAACTGACCTGTACCAGGCTCGAGGATAACCTGGTAGACCACCGCGGGGCGACCGGTTCAACCACTATTTGTAGCCGAGGACGCCCGAACAGTCTGTTTCGGAGGTATCATCGCATCAATTACTGGTCAACAATGAATGGAATACACAAAAAACCTGCACTGCAAAACAAGAATGACGACATGAATGTTTCCGACAATTTTTGTTTTCAGGTAAAGACCCCCGTCAATCACAAAACGCACTTCCTCGCCGCATTTACTACGCGTCCAACTGCTCAAAAAGAGCTATGATAGAAGCGAGCGAGTGAGGTGGTTCTTTTGTGAAGCTATGCCACTCCCCACCTGTGCTGGTGATTTTCAACTAGAAATTGTTAGTATCGGGCCTCGTCGGATAGACGCGGTCAAATGGCCTTGAAAGTATGTCCTGGTGGTTCGGGATACACAGACCCAGGCTACGGTAGGGGGGTCCCCTTTTGGGCCTTTTATTTCAGTGGCTAGGGGTCACTCGCGCGAGAAACCCCTTTCTTCCTATGCAATCTTACGTTTTCTTTATGTTTTACATTGACGAAATCAATCCGCAATGCAAAGGTGATCTAAGCTGCGGCAAACCAAGTTCCTGAACCATCTTCATCCGTAGGGTACAGAGCTACTCGTGCGAGTGGCTCAAACACACCAGTAGTGAAAATGGGGGTACCCCCCCTACCGTAGCCTTGGTCCACACTGCAAACCATTTTTATGCAAATGCCACGTAATATGGAACACCGCAGTTGGACCTTGCCTTTACTGTTTTTCCTGGAACAAGGTGTCGCATATTTCGTCGCAGGTAGGGATTTGTTGCGCTCCGATTTTGGATATCTGTTGCGCTAGACATTGCATGACCAAGTATATGTCTTTCTACTCCGTCTCGTTGTTCGCGACCACACTAAGAGGACAGGTGGTACAGTAGGGATGCACCTAGTAAATAGTTCGTGGCACAGGGCTCCTCGATACTGGGGAGCTTTAACACCTCTCGCAAGGATAGATTTGATGGGAAACGAAAGTAAAACAAAACCGAACAAACCCCCATGACCTGGGGCAGTGCAGCAGGTTTATTACACAAACATGGTTGACTGCTCGTCAGATTCTGCTAACCTGTGAATCCTTTGCCGCGCCATATGAGGGGAAGGAAGGGGCCAACGACCCCGTGCGTCATGAACAGAAAGAAGAATAGGATGCATCCCCCCCGTAAGCGCGACGCGGTGGTGGTGGCGGTGTTGGTAGCGGTAATCAGGACCATGGTTCCCCAATCTCCTGCACTCTTCTTCACGTGCTGCTTTCCGTCGAAAGTCTGACGCGGTAAAAACAACATGCAGGGGCAAAGAAACCATGGCTTGTATATTGTTGTTGCTGCTGTTGTTCTCACATTAACTCGCATAAACAAGTCCGTGGTCACAGGACAGGCTTCAGTCACTCTGGAGCTGAGGAATACCCCAGGGAAAAACACATACAACCCAAAATGGTACACGCATATACCACAGCTGACGCAATTCATGCCTCCACCAGAAACATAAGAGTGAGATCGGGAGTCAGTCTACGATGTTATATATGAACTTACGATTGTAGCGTCAATCCGTGCTTTCCTCTTTAATTGCGACGCACACCGGCAGGTGTCATAGCACGAGGGGGCTGGGGAAGATGTACATTCTGCACAGATGCGAGGTTAGTAGCCGGGAGATAATTACGGTGAGGCAACGACGTATCCTATCGATTACTCCCGAGCCTCTCCGGGAAAGTGGACGACCCGAACCCCACTAAAAAAACAGCAACTGCTGTCGCCGCTGAAATATGCAACCCTTCACTACTTTATCATGATGTTGTAATATTAGCCTCACATAAACTCTTGTGTCACATCTAGAGTCCGTGGTCACACAATGAAGATGTTGTAGCCCCAGGACGATCCGAGGAAAAAAAAAACAAAACATCGTACGGGAAATTCTACGCCTTGCCGCCTGAACAAGCACGATACGAAGGCGCGCAAGTGGAATTATCCAATGTGCAAACTGAACTCACATGGCCGCGGGTATCCAAGTACTTCGTTCCCCCTTGCCGCCTCGGTAAGGCATGCTGCGAAGCATGCCCTAGCAGGCTTGTAGCGAGAGTGTGGGGGGTCTTTCTGGCGGGTGTAAAGCCGGACTCACCCTCAAGGAGTGATACCTTCTTGCTGCTGCGTGTGGCCGCGAGGCTTAGGCGTGGCGGTGGAATTGGGTCGTACGTGGTGCGTTAGGCATGGTCACCTACGATTCGCGCGTCTTTTTAGGCAGCAGCAGCAGCGGCGTAGCAGCAATCCTTTATCAGGATCCTCGTGCGCGGAGGCAGGCGCCACCACGAGCGACTTTACGGCGCAGTCTCGGTTAGCGTGAAGGGAACTGCGCCGGCAGAAGGCTGGATTCGACGACGAAGGAGGAGGGCGACTGGCCGTCGACGGGCGGGGAAGAGACGGATTGAACTCTCCCTGAACGAGAAATTTTGTTTTTCAGATCAGCACCGCAAACTACGTGCAGCATTTCGATTTTTTTTCGACGGGGGAGAAGGGGAACCGACTGGAATTGAGTGTGAACGAGAGCAAGTGCGAAGGAGCTGGCCGAGTGAGCTAAGGCGATGAGGCGGCCACGGAGAACCACAGCAGGAGGATGGCACACGGAGACCCACGACCGGCACGCTCATGATCATTAGAGCAGCGATCGTATTTTTTTCAAGGGGTTTTTTTACGAGGCAGTTGTACAACATGTTACTTACGTCACTGATTTTTGCAGAGTTTGTAGAAGAGTTGTATACCCTTCACGGGGAACGACCCGCCGCAATTTTCAATTTTCAGGCACGGGCGTCGTAGCTGCGCTGCAACCTGTCAAATAACTCGGGAAGGAGGGGCGATCATTGATATCTGTACTGTGGTTTTTGGTTCCATTGCTCTTGTTTCGCTGCATGCCCGCGGGTCGTCACTCTGACAGCACTCCAGACAGCAGGCGCGTTCGTCTATACTCACGATTACCGTGCGGTTCGTACGATGCAGGCAGCCCAACGGCTGTAGTTTGTAGCCGCGAGTTGGTTAGTTGTGGGGACGGGGAAATTATATGCCGTAGTTGAGTGGATACCGGCGGCCATGTGAGTTCAGTTTGCACATTTGACCTTTTCACTTGTGCGACTTTTTCCGTATCGTGCGTTTTTAGGCGGGAAAGCGTAGTATTTCCGTGACGAATTTTCCTAGGGCTCGAGCACCTTTGTGTGACCACGGACTCTAGATTTTTGACAAAAAGAGTTAATGTGAGAAAACAACGACAACATTCAACTACGGCATAGAGTTCCCCCGTTCCCACAACTAACCAACTCGCGGCCACAAACTACAGCGGTTGGGCTGCCTGCACCGCACGAACGGCCCGGTAATCGTGAGCACAGACGATCGAGCCCGCTGTCTGGCGTGTTGTCAGAGTGATAACCCGCGGGCTTGCAGTGAAACAAAAGCAATCGAACCAAGAACCACAGTTTGTACGAAATTTCATTTTTACAATTAAATACCAATGATCGCCCCGTCTTTCCGAGTAATCTGACAGGTTGCAGAGCAGCTACTACCCCCGTGGGCGCCTGAAAATCGAAAATTGCGGGGGGTCGTTCCAACTTTTCTGCAAACTCTACAAAAGTCAGTGGCGTCAAGTAACATGTGTTGTACTGCTGCCTGGTGAAGAAAAAAACTGAAAAAAAGACGATCGCTGATCTCGTGATGATAGTGTGCGTGCGCGGGTCGTGCGTCTCCGTGTGCCATTCTCGTGCTGTGGTTCCATGGCCGCCCCATCGCCTTAGCGCACTTGGCATGCTCCTTCGCACTTTCTCTTGTTGACACTAAATTCCAATCGGTTCCCCTTCTCCCTCGTCCCAAACAAACAAAATGCTCCACGCAGCATGCGGTGCTATTCTGAAAAACAAGAAATCTCCTTGATGGAGAGTTCGATCATTTTCCCGCCCGTCGACGGCCAGACGCCCTCCTCCTTCTTCGTTGTCGAATCCAGCCTCCTGCCGGCGCCGTTGCCTCCACGCAAACCGAAACTGCGCCGTCGTGTGGCTCGTGGGGGCGCCTGCCTCAGCGCACGAGCATTGCTGCCCCTAAGCTGCGGCGTAAAAATACGCGCGAATCATAGGTGACCATGCCTAACGCACCACGTACGACCCAATTCTTACGCCACGTCTAAGCCTCGCGGCCACACGCAACAGCATGAAGGTATCAATGAAGGTGAATCCGGCCTTAAACCCGCCAAAAAGACCTCCACTAGCTACAAGCTTGCTAGGGTATGCTCCGCAGCATGCCTTATCAAGGCGGCAAGGGGAACGGAGGAATACTACTGCCTCGTACGACGTCCCAGCCACGGCAGCTACCCAAATATTCAGTGACCGTAGAGGTTCAGTGACAGAGCAAGAACCCTGTTTCTACAAAGGGCCCAAAACTGCAGGCAGTACCCATATAGCAGGCATCAAGTGATGGCCCTCACACCTGCTGGCCAGCATCGAAAGGGACAGACCCGCACCTGAACCTCCGGAGAAGATAACCCAGCTTCCGTCGGTAGAGTAGCTCCTTTCAAGTACACAGCAGTAGTCTCGCATTTGATAAAAAATATTTCAAGGACGTCAGCCGTGAGTTCGACGAATTTCGGGTCAACACTCATCTTTGCAAGCTGCGTTGTTGGCACAGTACTTATAATATACTCTATGAGGGTGAGTTTTTCATGATGGGAGGGGTCGTATTGTTTTGTTAAAAAAAAAACATATAGACTATATTAAACACAGCTTGCGAAGATGAGTTTCGACAAAAAAATCGATCTCACAGCTAGCTGGCGTGTATTTCAATTTATAATATAGTCTGACACATATTTCAAGGACGTCAGCCGTGAGTTCGACGAATTTCAGGTCAATGTACTCATCTTTGCAAGCTGCGTTGTTGGTACCTGTGGTATACCAACTGGGTGATTTTTTGAAGGTGGGCGTCCTATCTCTTGTTCACTATGATGGTAAGTGTTGGTATTTTTACGTTAGTAGGGGAATTTTTAGCTAGATCTAACATCATCTAATTTATAAATACATTACTGAAGTTTCCAATATAATAAACTATTCATCTATCAAATGTATGGTAGGCGGTTTATTTTGTTTTTTCTCCCGCCCGGCTATAATACCCACCGTTGGCATCTCTGACCGGGCGAGAGGAGGTGGAATGGGGGGTGGGCGGGAAGGAGACTGGGGGAGGGGGGGAGGGGGGAGGGGGAAAGGGAGGACAGGGGGGAGGGGCGGAAGGGGGAGCGTCATGCCCAAGAGACTGAAATCTGGGTTTGGCCATCATCGTATTATTGGAAGTTGTGGGCCTTCCAATTGGCCGTCGCTAAGATAGCATAAGACCGCCCTGACTTCTTCGCCATGTATGTTGCGTTCTCTCCCAGGTGCTATTGATGATGGACGTGATACCCTCTGTTAGCCCAATGCCATCCTTAGCCAGTTCCTAGGGTCTCCTAGTATGACATTTTTTTTCTTCTTTTCTTGTTCTTTTTCTTTTTTCTTTTTCTTCTCTTCTTCTTCTTTCCTAACTTTCTTGTCTTGTCTTTTCTTGCTTTTCTTGTCTTTTTGTTTTCTTTTCTTGCCTTTTTCGTTTTGTTTCGTTTTTTCATATATTTTATTTCCTTTCCTTTACCTTCTTTTCTTTTCTTTGTTTCTTTTTCTCCAATTGACTTATGCCTGTCGTGTGCGTCTGCGTAGTGATATATACTACGTGTAATATATACGTGGTAGTCCTCCTTTGGTGGTGGCAATCGGAATATTTCGCTTCTCTAGGCGTGAGTAGAGACGCATGCACCGGCCTGGACCTGGCACATCGTCGACTGACTGCCGATTTCACTTTTATATGTTTTTGGTGGAGGCACGAATTGCGTCAGCTGTGATATATTTTAAAAATTAAAATACACTCCAGCTGTGAGATCGAAGATTTCGTCGAAACTCATCTTTGCAAGCTGTGTGTGATACTCCGATCGCGCGCATTACGAGTTGTGTGTCCTCATTAAGTATATAGGTCGGCGACTCCCCTTACAACTACAGTGTAGCTATCAGGGTCAACAGGATGATTTTAGTCAGTCTGTGCGCGGAAACTATAAAACCCGTTTCTGAGGGGGACAAAATCTGACAGCTGTGAAGGGAAAGGGGGGCCTGGTTTTGATCAAAAGCGAGCGGGTTTGGAGGGGGGCGGGGAGGGGGGGGGGGAAGGGGCAATTTGTGCATGTAAGCTATAAATCCTTTCGAGGGGATAAATCTGACGGTTTTGGCACCAGTATATTGTTTGGGGCGCGGGGGGGGGGTTTGGGGCGGGGGGGGGGGGGGATTTGGGCGGGGGGGGGCGGGGGGGCGGGGGGGGGCAGCTCAATATGTGCCTGGAAACTATACATTATTTTGATATGCGTGTGCCACCTTGGGTTGTGTGTGTGTTTTCACTGGGGTATTCATCTGCAGATTGACTGGAGCCTGTCCTGTGACCACGGACTTGATTCTGCGAGTTAATGTGAGAACAACAACAACAACAACAACGATATCGGGAGGAGTACGAATACAGAATATCATTAGATATTTTATATATTCCTCTTACTACAGCATGCGAAAATGAAAGCCGGCTACTCCCCCCCCAAAAAAAAAACATATACCAGGTATATTTATCTAAAGTAATTGATACGCTGTCACTCTCACATTTTTTGAATAATTAAAATATAGACTAGTCTAAATCTGATATCACGTCAGGTAGGTGTGAGTTCGACGAATTTCGGGCCATTTCTCATGTTTTGAAGCTGCTTGCTGGTACTCGTACTATATTATGTGGGTGTATTAGATGGGTGAACACTTTTAATGGGAGGGGTCTTACACTTTTGTAGACGAAGGTTTTTCTCCACTACTACAATGATTGTGTTAGTGTTTTCACTTTAGGTGGCTAATTTTGAAGTAATCTAACATCATATCGATCATATATTTTTTTGTGTAATTTCCACTACCTGGTATTATATTGCTCTACCATATGTATTGGTGGATCGTTTGCGGATGGATGGCTTGGTCAGGGTTGTTGTTACTTGGAGTGCCCTCTGCAGAAGGATAGTTTATAGGATTGACGTGAAACCATGTCATGGTTGAGGTGAAACCACGGCGGTACATCAGATTTTACACTCAAGTCAAGACCATCATAGATGGGTTGATAATGTAGGCGACGATGATGCGACAAGCAGAACGCCCCACTACTCACACCTGCAAAGCCCGAAGAAGCCTGACTATGACAGGCTACGAAAGGTCCACCATTCCATGCTCCTCCGATGCCTTGGATGGCGGAGAAACGGGAGCCCGACAACCACACCCCTTTTTTTTTCTTTTCTCTTTTTTCGCACACTTTTACTTTCCAGCTTCTGGACAAGCCGTGGTCACAGGTGTCGTACCTTCTTCCCCCCGGTTCTTGCTATCAATTTTTATCGCGCATAGGGTTCAGCAATCCCACTGCTCGTCCATTTTTCATCGAGTGTTGCTAACTCACGCTCTCGCGCTTTCCGCAAGTCAATTTGTGCACAAGAGAAAGTCCCAAAGAATGTATACGAGTATGCACTCGGCTGGGCTCGAACTCACGAAACTGACCTATACCAGGCTCGAGGATAACCTGATACGCCACCGGGGCGACCGGCCTGATCGTACGCTGACGCGCTTGCCAAGACAGCTTCCGAGAGCATAAAGGCGATAGTGCGCAAACGGAGAATATTGTTTGCGGGATTCGTAGCACGTACTGGGGAGGAGCGTCTTCCACAGAGGGTGATATTTGGGGAGCCTGTTGGGGGTAAAGGATACTCAGGGAGGAACCGGTAAACTGAACTCGGGAGTCACGTTCATGAAATCAACTCCGGGGACGAAGAAGAGTACTTATCCCCTTGCAGCTGACTCGAACCTAGCGTTGGAGACTACAGTACAAAAGGGTGCAGGCTACAGCGAGCGGCTTTGCCTTCGTGTCGTGCGTGGTCAAGCTGCGTGGCCGGGTCAGTTTCAGCCTCGACAAATTGTGAAGTAAGATAGCTGTTCAAACAGTTTTGTGTGAGTTTATTCCGTGTCACGCGAGTTCAGTTTACCGGCTGCCTAAAAATTCTGCATACATATAGACCTAGAGGACACAGAGTACTACCTTGGGCCCTGTTGGGCCTCACCTGATGCAGCCCGTGCTCACTGGGCACCCTAAACAGTGGAGGAACAAGCAGCGTAAGCAACAACGCGCGTCAACAGCAACGGCAGTGACGGCAGAGACACACGCGCGGATAAAAGGCCTGGGAGTTTCCGCAGCCAGTACACCCGTGGCGCGCACTCAAACCACTATCCCGCATCAGTTCGGACTTACTTATTATGCTTCTTGCTTCTCATTTATCATTTTTCAGCTGGCTGCCGGAACGTCCAAGGAAGGGCGGTGGCCTAACCGGGTGTACTGCTGTTTAACTCCAACCTGTACCATCCGACAACGCCAGATAGGGCAAGCAGAACTGGAGGGAGCCATGGTGAGAGAAACGATAATGAAACACTCCAGGGTAGCGTGCTCCCCTGTGGGTGTGCCGTGGACCCAAACGATCAGCGGGTACCGGTCGAAATAGTACAGTCTACAGCAGCAACACTACTGCGTTGTAATATGGGATCAACTCGCAAAAAAGTTGGAGACAATGTTCAAGTGAGAAAAAGAAGAAACCAAAAAAACACAAAAAATACTAAAAAAGAAGATCTTGGAAGCCACACCATTGGGTATCGATCCGGGACGAGTGCAAGCGCGGCACCGTGACCACCTGACTGCTGCTGAGCAGGCTGGACTCCCAGGAGCCCGCGCTTAAAGTCGCGCGCACGCGTTCCGAAAAAAAAGGAACAAAAGGAGTGATACGCTCGGAGCGCAATAGACACAGCAGCAGCGGAAGGAGCAGCAAACAGAACCACGACGAGAAACCCAAAACCAGAGAGAGAGATACACAGGGTGATCACCCGCGAGGGCAAGCGTGTATGTATCTGGGATGGACACCATGTCACGAATCGTAGCACAAAAGATACTGGAGCAAAAGAAGCAGCAAACAAAACCAAGACGAGAAATCCAAACCCACAGAGAGCTACGCAGGGTCACCCGCGAGGGCAAGCGCGTATCTGGGATGGAAACCATGTCACGAATCAAAACCTTGGCAGTGAGCTTTGGAGTCCGGGTGAGGCAGGCGAGGATATTCACGGCGAAGCAGACGAGGGTATCTAGCCTACTAGCATCGCAAGGTCCACATATAGGCTATATCTGTATTACGCCTCAGGTATTCATATTGGATCGATACGACTGAGTTCAGAACGCGCTTGTGCGTTCCTCGGGGAAAGATAGCAAGTCCCTTGTGCAGGTGCTCAATATGTATGTGAAGCCTCCCAAGGAAGTAGAGTGTTAATGGTAACTTGATTGCTTATCCGAAGGGTTTATGAAGGTGAACCCAAGGAATTGATAGATGGTTGAAGATTGGTTGAAGTTTCCGCGTGGTGCAGCCACAACCGGGGAACGTAAATAGCGCGGCCACTACTATCACGAAAACGCCTCTGTCATAGTAACTCTTGAAATTGTCACAAAACCGTAACAGAAAAACTGGATACTCATCTAAAGGAGGATATGTCGGGCTTCGGAATGAAATCGAAGGGTGGCGAAAGGCTGCTCAGGAGGCTGGCAGATTGTTTCGACGAGCAGAGGCGAGAGCGGAGTATTTCATGCGGAATTGAGATGAAACGGAGAGGCGCAAAGCTGTAGAGCGACGAGAATAGGCTGCGGCGGCGCCATCCATCGTCGGCGTCTATATCTAAGCGGCCGGGTGGAGGGGGAGGGGGGAAGGGGGGGAGGGGGGGGAGGGGGGGACGGGGAGAAGGGGGGGAGGGGGGAAGGGGGAAAGGGGGGGAGGGGGGAGGGGGGAGGAAGGGGGGACGGGGAGGGGGGGGGGCGGAAGGGAGGAAATAGAGGGGACAGGGAAGGGGGGACGTCATGCCCAAGAGACTGAAGTCTGGGGTTGGTCATCATCATCTTGAAAGTTGTGGGCATTCCAGTGGCCGTCACAAGATAGCGTGAGACTGCCCCAATTAATTTCTTCGTCATGTTGCGTTCTCTCCCCAGTGTCATTTGATGATGCACTGGATACCCCCTATGAGCCCAATGCCGTCTTTAGTCAGTTGCTACCAAGGGTCTGCTGGTATGACATTTTTTCTTCCTATCCTTTCCTTGCTTCCTCTTCTTGTCTTGCTTTTTATTGCTTTTCTTGTCTTTTCTTCTATTTCATTTCCTTTTCGATTTCTTTTTTCGATTTCTTCTTTTTTCTTTCCTTTCCTTTCACTTCTTTTTCGTTCATTTTTTTTACAATTGAATCGCATCTGTCGTTCGTATGCGTAGTGATATAGATTACGTGAAATATATACGTGCTAGTCTTCCTCGGGGCGCAAGCGGTATAGTCGGTTTTTCCAGGCGCGAGTAATGAGACGCATGCACCGGTATATATCTGGATAGTTTCCAGGCACATATTGAGCTGCCCCCCCCGGTCCCCCCCCCCCCCCCCGCCCCAACCCCCCCCCCCCCCCCGCCCCCTATAATATACTGGTGCCAAAACCGTCAGATTTATCCCCTCGAAAGGATTTACAGCTTACATGAACAAATTGCCCCCTCCCCCCCCCCCCCCTCCTCCAAACCCGCTCGCTTTTGATCAAAACCAGCCCCCCACGTCCTTCAAAACTCCGCCCCACCCCCCTCGCCGGTTTTCGACTTACAAGATTCACTTGATAAAAGGATACATTTCCCTTCACAGCTGTCGGATTTTGTCCCCCTCAGAAACGGGTTTTATAGTTTCCGCGCACAGACTGACTAAAATCATCCTGTTGACCCTGATAGCTACACTGTAGTTGTAAGGGGAGTAGCCGACCTATATCCTTAATGAGGACACACAACTCGTAATGCGCGCGATCGGAGTATCACACACAGCTTGCAAAGATGAGTTTCGACGAAATCTTCGATCTCACAGCTGGAGTGTATTTTCATTTAAGATATATAATAATATGGCACATCATAGACTGACTCAAGATTTCTCTCTTATTTATTTATTTGTTTATTTTATCCTCCGGCGGATGGGGAAAAATAAAACTTTAGCTCACCACACTTCCACGTATTTTCATACGCGTCGTGTGTCGATTTAACTCAGTTGCTTTCGCAGCCCAACGCTATTAATAGCTGGCGCACCCTTACGGATGCGTGTGTATGTCGACCCGGCCTGTCCCCTGAGGGTCAGTTTCGGTGGAGATAGCCACCCGGAATGTCATCTTTCCGGGTAGTGTGGGACTTGCGCAAGCTCGCCCACTAACCAAACCCCTGGCCATGGGAGATTGCCTTCCGCCGGACTTGGTCCAGTTACGGTCCACCCTACCCATTCGGGCGTTGGTCTTCGGATATGTTTCTGGTGAAGGCATGAATTGCGTCAGCTGTAATAAATGCGTGTACCAGCCTTGAGTTGTTTGTGTTTTTCTCTAGGGTATTACTCAGCTCCAGCGTGTCGGGAGCCTGTCCTGTGACCACGGACTTGATTATGCCAGTTAATGTGAGAACAACAACAACAACAACTACCTCCTACACCTACTCTACCCTGCCCTACCGTGCCTCGAGGCCTGTTATGTCTGTCTCATAGTTTCCTCTGTAGGGAAATATTGCAAACAAGCTATTGAGTCTATCCAGCAAGCCATGAGGAGAGAATAAACAAGGGCACCGGAATCCACGAGGAGCACGCTTCCCGACACCGACCAACAACGCATCCCCCACTCGGAGTACCACTACAATTGGCGTCGTCGGAGCAGTGAACATGTCGACCTTGGTCTGCGTTCCCAGTCTGCGTGACCTAGCCTTTACCTCTTTTCCCAGTCCAAAAGCGTTCCCGGTCTAATTCCAAGTGGTCTGTGCTCATGTTGGGAGTCCTGTCCTGTCCAGAAGAATATCCCGCCAGGTTACTCAAACCTTGCGGAAAAAAATCGCCGCAGCTGGATTCCTGTGAGCTGTTTGCACTCGACTAATTCGAGTGGCCGGCTCCATTGCACCACAGCTCAATTTTGTACCGTGCCGTGACGGAATGGGGGGACATGTATGTGCAATAGTTTGCCCGACCACACCCTCCCGAGTACGAGTTGCGCGCTTCGGATGATGGCAATAACTCGCGCTTGTTCTCTCTCTTATGTACTTTTGGTCATCTCCTCGCATTTCTCCAAATATTCTACTATAGACAGCAGTGCGTGCCTACTTCTGTTGTTGTTAATGTGAGAAAACAACAACAACTTCTACTAGTGTTCGTTCTGGTAATCTTCCATCTGGCTTTGATGAAACCTTCGAAACATTTCGTTTTGCCTAAACGGAAGTTTTGAAGCTTCGTATGTGTGTGAGATGAATGCTCGTAAGTGTGAGATGAACCCTATTCATAGTGTGTGTGTTCTTCACATGAAACCGTTCTTCTACTCGTCGACATCCAGCACACCCAGTGTCCGTACTGATTCTTCACCCTAGAAAGATCAGCTCTGTGGTCACAAGCTACGACACAGAGATAATGCATCGTAATGCATTCGACAACGCAATGTCATGCCCTAGTACTGGGTGCGACAGGCGCAACATACATACGTCAGCAACAGAAATACATTGGAAGAGAGAATACGAAATAAACAAAAACAAAAACAAAAACAAAATAATTAATAAGAAAACAAATAAAACAAAGATAAAAATAAAAACAAAAATGAAACAAACAAAATAAAGGGGAAATCGAACCAAGCACCGAGCGTCCTTTTTGTGTGCTGCTGTTGTCTCACATTGCTATACCACACGCGCTCTCCTAGATACTAGCTACTAGATACCAGTACTACCCGGTCTCTGTTTAGGTTTCCCTCATGCACCCTTTTGCTTTATGTAGCGTAGCTGCGTTTCGTGCACAGATATCGAATACGGCACAACACTTGTCCTTAGTGCCTTTTTCTTGTTGGCAGGTTTTGGTTCTATGGTTCACATCGATATGACACGTACGTGATGAAACAATAACGTCACAACTTGTTCTGCGATCTCCGGAACGTTTGTATGGGTCCCAACCAAGTAGCTGCCTTCGGAAACAGCGTGCCACGGCGGTTGGAATAGTGTAGCGTACAGTAGCGGCTACGGTTTAAGAGAGGTCAGTGCCAGCCCAGTTTCCCTCTCTAAAATCCGGCTTTCTGTTATACTGTGTTACTTCCATGATGTTAAAGTCATCCCACAGCCTCCGCCACCAGCTAAGGCCGATTCAGACCACAACATTGTGTACATCAAGGTCCGACTTAGTGGTCACTTTTCGTCCAACAGAAAAATGCTGAAACCCCCAAAACGCCGAGAATTCGACAGGCAGCTTTTTTTATCCGACGGAAAGCGTCGCCAACGAGTAATCGCGAGGGTTGTTTTCACTCTCAACCAACCTATCCAGCCCCGTAACACGTCTGGCATGGTTGAGTTTTTCACCACGACTATCATCGATGCTGTAGAGAAAGAGGTGCCACCTCCACCACGTCGCCACCGCCGGCATGGTTGGTGCGAGCCTGCCGAAACTTCGGCCGCTTTCAGAGTAGCATGGACAGCGAGGGAGGATGCGAGACAGTTCTTGCGTGCCAACCCCCGAGATAGTGTAGCGTGGAAGAAATTGAGATCTGCGTGTGCGAATCTGCAGGAAGTGGTTGCCGCAGGAGTACAAGCGTACTTTGAAGAGTACCTCGCCGAAACCGAGAGACTCCTAGCGAGTAACGATCAACGAGGGTTCTACAAGCACCTGAAGAGTACGGTGGGATTGCAAGGTACAAAAGCGAGGAGCGAGCAGTTTATTATGGACGAGGATGGCACGTTGTTGCGGGATCAAGCGCGAATTCGTGAACGATGGGCGGGGCACTACCACAAACTCTTGAACACGAAATCGCTGAAACTCGATCCCACGATCATCGACCTCTTGCCACCGCGACCGCTTAAACTATCGCTTGGAGATGAACCATCCATGGACGAGATGACGGATGCGATTAAGGGCATGTCAAATTGGAAAGCCGTTGGACCAGACGGTCTCCCGGTCGAACTACTAAAACTTGACCACCCCGCTTTCGTCCAGTGTTTTCACAATATCCTTGTCAACGTGTGGGTAACGGGCGAAGTCCCCCAGCAATGGAAAGATGCTATCATCAAGACCCTTCACAAGAAAAAGGATCGAACTGATTGCAACAATTACAGAGGGATCTCGCTTGTTGCCCACGCAGGCAAAATATTGTTGAAAATCGTTGCGTCCCGCCTTAGCAACTACTGCGAGACCGAGGAAATACTTCCTGAAGAACAGTGCGGCTTCCGTCCCGCACGGTCAACGGTCGACATGCTGTTTGTCGTGCGCCGGTTGCAAGAGCTCGGACGACAGAGGAAAATCCCCCTGTACATGTGCTTCATCGATCTGCAGAAAGCGTACGACTCTGTCGACCGGGAACTGTTGTGGGAGGTACTCACACGCCTTGGCGTACCAACCAAGATGCTTACAGTTATCCGCAACTTCCACGAAGGCATGCGGGCTCGCGTGCGTGCGGATGACGGCGAGCACTCGGATTGGTTTAATGTCACCCAGGGGCTGCGGCAAGGCTGCGAGCTATCACCGTTACTGTTCAACGTGTTCTTCGCTGCTGCGATACACGTCGTGCTGGTACGCTTCAGCAAAGACGAAAGCATCGTAAGGGATTTGGTTCACCTCGAAGAGGGCAGTGCAGTCGGAAAAGAGGAACCGTTGGCATGCGTGCAAAGGGCTGTGTGGGGCATGTTGTACGCAGATGACGCAGGAATTGTTTCGAAGTCGGCGGAAGGCCTTGCTAAAATGATGACAGTCATCGTGACTGTCTTCGAAGCAGCAGGCCTCACGGTATCGGAAAAGAAGACAGAGACGATGCTGCTACGAACACCGGACCAGACATCCCTCGCCCCACCGCTCGCGATCGAAGCATCAGGCCAGAGGTATAAACAGACGACCCAGTTTTTATACCTAGGCGGCATTATCCACGAAAGCGCTGACCTCTCGCTCGAAATCGAACGACGGATCCGTCTCATGCGGGCATGCCTCAAACGGTTTGGCCCGGAATTGTATGACAGGACGACCGCCCCGCTTAGTCTGAAAGTCCGCATGCTGAAGGCCGAGGTCATTGAGACCCTGCTGTACGGGTGTGTGACGTGGACCCTCAATGCGGACCACTTCGCCAAGCTCCGATCAGCCCACCACGAAGTTCTTTTGCGAGTCATTGGCTTCCAGCGCCGATTACGCACCGACCACGCCACCCTCTCGTACGCGAAGGCCCTCAGGATGACACGATGCGAGAGCATCGAAACGACCATCCGTAAACGGCGGCTCTTCTTTGCCGGGGCCCTGGTGCGACAACACAAGGGGCGACTGCCCCGTCGGTTGATGTTCGGGACGATCGCTGGTGGGGAGAACCCGAAACCAGGCGGACAACTTAAGACTTGGCCTAGAGCCATAGCTGAGGACCTTAGGGTGTTCAAAGCCAACGAGGGATCAACGGAACACTCCCCCTTAGTTTTTGGAGTTGGGACCGCGCTGTGGCCCACCACTGCAGCAAAAAAGGTGGGCAAGTGGTACCGGGGGGTCCTCGAAGCAGCTGAACGGTTCATGGGCAGGTGGCACGAGGATGAGGCAAAGCTGAGTAGAAAGCGCCGCGCATCCGCCGTGGGTGGTGTCGAAGGGAACGGGGGGAGGGGGGGCAGCAGGAGGGGTAGAAGGAACACCGCACAAGGGTATGGGGGCAGGGGGGGGGACAGGAGGAGTAGAAGGGAAACCGCGGTAGATGAAAGTAGGAAGGAGACCGCAGACAGGGTAGCAAGGTACCAGGCCGACTAGTAGGTGGAACCTTTCTATCTATGCCACTCGTACCGCCAACTGCTGCGGCTGCTCGGAATGTGATGTCTTGGTACTTTGATTTTTCCGTGAATTTATTTATTTTGTTTTATTTTTTTTTTTTTTTATTATTTTTTTTTTTTTATTTTTTTTTTTTCTTTCCCCTTCTTATCCTTATGAAGGGAGTCTTGCATGGTGGGTAAGTGACGAGCCTGTTTTATTTGGCCCTCCCAGTCTTCCTTCTTCTACTTGTTTCTTTTTTCCGGGGTATTTTTTCCCTTTCTTTCCCCCTTGCATGTCCATTTTGGCTCATGCTCGGGGTATGTTTCTATCTCCCGTGCTTTGGCTCCCCTTTTTATTTATTTATTTATTTATTTTGTCTTGGTTTCTTTCGTTGTTTCTCTCTTTTACAAGGTATTTTGGTTTAATGAGAAGAACACAAAGGGGGGAGGGGGGGAAACAGGAGGAGTAGAAGGAAAGCCGTCCAAGGGAATGGGGGCAGGGGGGGCAACAGGAGGAATAGAAGGGAGACCGCGGTGGACGAAGGCAGGAAGGAGATGGCAGACAGGGTAGCAAGGTACCAGGCCGACTAGTAGGTACATAGCACTTTTCGTCTTTCTCTGGGGTATTTTTTTCCCCTTTGTTCCCTCCTTGCGTGTCCAGGTTTTTGGCTCGTGTTCGGATTATCTTATTTTGGTTTTACTTTACTTTATTTTATTTCATTTTATTATGTTTCTTTTCCGAGCTTTGGCTCTCCTTTGCGGTTGGGTTGTTTCTTCGATTTCCCCTTCATTTTGTTTGTTTCATTTTTTTGTTTTATTTTTATCTTTGTTTTTATTTGTTTTCTTATTTTGTTTTTTCTTTTTTTGTTTTTTTTTGTTTTTGTTTATTTCGTATTTCTCTCTTCCAATGTATTTCTGTTGCTGACGTATGTATGTTGTGCCTGTCGTACCCAGTACTAGGGCATGACATTGCGTTGTCGAATGCATTACGATGCATTATCTCTGTGTCGTGGCTTGTGACCACAGAGCTGATCTTTCTAGGGTGAAGAATCAGTACGGACACTGGGTGTGCTGGATGTCGACGAGTAGAAAAACGGTTTAATGTGAAGAACACACACACACACACACACTTACGGTACACGAGAATATTCTCTTAAATCATATCTCACTCTCGCGGGAGGTCGCACAGGTGTGGCAAATGCGGTCCATCTCGCTGGTCCCGAGCGGGTCCACCACACCACAAGTGCCATGGAGGTACTGCCCGCAGACGCCTCTGCATAGGTGATTTGTGAACTTCGGTGGGCCTGGCATGTGGTCGGGGACAGCTGTGCAAGCGACTGCCCGCTGCGCAGGGCATGGTGTCTGCAGCTAGCTGTGTGTGTGATGCGTGTGATGGCTATGTGGTGTGATTTCCAGCAGCTTGATTTTAGAGAACATCTTAGACATGAGACCAGTTCTCTCTGAAATCGATGTTGGTCGTGCCAGCCAGTTCACCTCTCTTAAACCCAAACCATATGTTACTTTCTCTAAAACATTTTCTCTTAAACCATAGCCGCTATGGTATTCGAATCAGCGTGCACAGCAGCAATATCAGAGCGAAAAACAGCTACGAGTGGTATATTATAAAAATTAAAATACACTCCATCTGTGAGATCAAAGATTTCGTCGAAACTCATCTTGGCAAGCTGTGTGTGATACTCCGATCGCGCGCATTACGAGTTGTGTGTCCTCATTAAGGATATAGGTCGGCGACTCCCCTTACAACTACAGTGTAGCTATCAGGGTCAACAGGATGATTTTAGTCAGTCTGTGCGCGGAAACTAAAAAACCTGTTTCTGAGGGGGACAAAATCTGACAGCTGTGAAGGGAAAGGGGGGCCTGGTTTTGATCAAAAGCGAGCGGGTTTGGAGGGGTCGGGAGGGGGGGGGGGGGGGGGGGGGAAAGGGGGAATTTGTGCATGTAAGCTATACAGTCGTCCCCGCTTTAAAGACGCTCGGCTTAAGTCAACTCCCCGCAATAAAGACGACATTTTTTACAGAACCATGGTGGCCCGCAGATAGGACATACAGTAGGGGGGTGTCATTTCCATTCCACGGCCCCCCCAAAATTCATATATATCGCGAAGCTGCTCAGACAGCGGTTTGCTGCTTTCGACGCTGCTACCTGTGGGTATGGAGAGATTCCTCCCGTCTACTGGCGGGTCGTAGACATGGACGCTAAGAGTACACCGAAGGTGTTGACCGAGAACTTGTTTGTCGAGAGAGGCGCGGGCCTCTCTGAGAGCGAAGTACGGCAGGCAGTCAAGATTTGGCTTCGTGTTGAGGATGACCCAGAGGTGTTGGACGAAGAGAAGGAGCTAGAACTCCAGGATCTAGAGGACAACTTCAACGGCATCGAACTTGCTGACGGGGAGTCGGGTGACGAGGAAGACGACCTTAGCCCAGACTCGTGCGTCACAACCTCCCTTTCAGAAGCCGAAGTCCGCTCTCGTCTTGAGGAAGTTCGTTCCTACTTGTACGCGAAAGGGGGAAACGGCGAATACAGCGAATCGCTATTCCTTCTTTCGAGAACCGTTCATTCGTTTACACATGAAACTCAAGTCAAGCGTAGAGCGAAGGGGAGGGGTGAGGTGCAGTCCACCCTTCGTGGTGCATGGAAGTCGTAGTTTGGGAATGCCGTTCTTTGGGCTAAGGTCGCTGGTGCGATCTGTGATTTTGCTTCGCTCGGCAAACACGTTTCATGCTCTGTGTGGATTCGGTTTTTAAAACTGCAGTGGAGTGAGCTCTCTTTGTTTCAGCGTTGTGCGTGTTTCGTGCTTCATGGTGTTATTTTTCCCCTGTACTCGAGCTGTGTGGTTTCGGGCGCAGGTGGCTCTCTGGTTGGTACGTGACGTTGAAACGGCAGTACGCATATTTTTCATGTGGTGACTACATCAAGCGTAGGCTTCAGAGGAGTGATTTTCAAGTGGGCCAACGAGAGACTAAATGTACTCGAATACAGGTTCCCTTGTTTGTAAATACGAACGCAAAGCACGCGCAGTCCACACACGCAAGTAGTCTATGTGCAGCGCCAAGGTTGTAGTTTCTCAGGTTGGCGCGGGTGGAGGTGATGTCCGCGAAAACTTAAATTCTACATACCTACAACGGCGTGGTGATTCTTTTTCGGCGTTTGCCTGTCATGCCAGTATTCCTGCTGAAATGGCGCGTCGTTTGACGTAGGTTACGTCTCCGTTGACCCCGGGGAAGGGGAGTTATTGTCCCCGAAAAGTTAAAGACGATTCCCCGGGTTAAAGACGCCCTGAAAAAAAAAACCCATGTGCGTCTATAAAGCGGGGTCGACTGTAAATCCTTTCGAGGGGATAAATCTGACGGTTTTGGCACCAGTATATTATTGGGGGCGGGGGGGGTGGGGGGGGGGCAGCTCAATATGTGCCTGGAAACTATACATTACTTTGAGGGGATAAATGTGACATTTTTGGAAATAATACATCAGTTTATCATGTATATCCTGGGGTAATTCGTACAATCAGTGAGTAAAGAGAGGGTGGAGTGTTCGAGGGGGTGGGGTTGGGATGGGTTGGGGGGGGGGGAGGGTGGGGGGTGGGGGCGGGGGGGGGGGGGGGCGGGGGGGTGGGGGAACGGCTTTAGGTGAGGGGTTTGTTATACGTGTGGTGCTAGGTCTAGGCGAAGGTGCGGGTGATGGGGAAGAAGGGGGCGTTCGAGGCGGGGGGGGGGGGGGGAACACAGCGGCATGGATGGCTCTCGAAAGATAATGAGGTGATATCCTGTGCGTGAAGTGT
The DNA here is from genome assembly GCA_012845835.1 of Undaria pinnatifida. Taxonomy (NCBI): domain Eukaryota; class Phaeophyceae; order Laminariales; family Alariaceae; genus Undaria; species Undaria pinnatifida. Next base: position 13,359,093 of record JABAKD010000025.1, on the reverse strand, counting down.
TTATTAATGTGGCGGATTTCGATATTAGGTGGGGCGTTTGAGTAAGGGAAAGCTAGAGGGGGGGGGGGGGGGGGTTTAGGAGGTGTAGGTTACAAATAATATTCAAATACACTTCGGCTGTGAGATCAATGATATGTAGCAGTTTGTTATACGCGTGGTGCTAGGTCTAGGCGATCGTGTAGGTGGTCGGGAAAGAGGGGGCGTTGGAGCGGGGGGGGGTAGGGGGGGGGGGGGGGGGGGGGGAACACAGCGGCACGGATGGCTCTCGAAAGATAATGAGGTAATATCTTGTGCGTGAAGTGTTTATTAATGTGGCGGATTTCGATATTTGGTGGGGCGTTTGAGTAAGGGAGAGCAAGAGGGGGGGGGGGGGGGGGGGGGTTAGGAGGTTTAGGTCACAAATAATATTCAAATACACTTCGGCTGTGAGATCAATGATATGTAGCAGCTTGTTATACGCGTGGTGCTAGGTCTAGGCGATCGTGTAGGTGGTCGGAAAAGAGGGGGCGTTGGAAGGGGGGGGGGGGGGGTTGGGGGGAAAAAATTGAAAACTACGTCATGGATGGTCAGAAAAATAATAATGACGTGATATCAACTGCGTATAGGTGTTTATTACTCAGGCCGATTTTGATTGTGAGTGGGGCGTTTGGACAGACTAGGCGGAAGGGGGGGGGGTCGGGGGACGGAGGGGCGGGGGGAGGAAAAGGGCCGGGGTTTGATATGAAAAAGAGGTCAGTGGAGGGGGAGGGGTGGGGGGGGGGGGGGGGGGGGGCGGGGGGCGGGACATTTCAATATGTGCGCGGAAACTATAAATTCTCAAAGGGGACAAACCTGACGATTGAAGCAATAAGACATTCCTATATATCATCTGGCTTGTAATGTTTACTATTCTAGAAGGTTTGATGTTAGATGCAGCATGCAACCCAGTGTTTAAGTGTAGTAAATAACGTGTTAAATCTTCATAGTTTGTTGTTGTATGATACATCGATCGAAAGCTAGAATATTTTATAGAATATTTGTAGGTACCATTATATTCTGACATCGCTAATTATAAGAAAGAGATACGTATTGTCAAATGCAACAGGCGAGGTGATGTGGTCATGCACTGTTTGTCACCATCATCATACAGTTACCATTATTATCGACATCGCAAATTATACGCAAGAGATACGTATTGCCAAATACAGCATGCGAGGTGATGTATGTGGTCATGTGCTGTCTCCGTCATCGAGCATTAGAGGGAGGGATGCGAATCGTCAGTTTTAAAGGAACGCTTGGTATACATGTGCTCAATTACGTTACCTCATTAGTCATACTTGGTATACACGCGCTCAATCACGTTACCTCGTTAGTAAAACTTCGCTTGGCATAGGTGGGGAGGCGATCATGCAGACGGTATGTACGAAATACCCTACGTAATGGGTTGGTAAGGTTGTTTACCGCAGTTTTAACACATCTGCCTGTGCTTCCTTTTCCAAATTATTTTTGTCTCAAATAAATGTACGATTTCACGCCCTTGTCGATGTGATTACAGTGGAATAGGGAAGAGCGCCCTTTCTCAAAATCCTTGATCGGCTGTCTCTTATTATTTAGCAATTTTTTTGTGATGGCAGAGAGCAGCTTCCGTTTTTTCTGTGTCAACGTTACAACAAATATTGGCGTTTGCTGTCTGTTACCCAATTTATGACATGATTGTGTGTCTTTTGTCACTTACGGTTTCCCTTTAATTTCCTCTTTCTTCGGCTAGGCTATTTTTTTTCATGATTTGAAGGCATTTCTTTCTGCTGTTAATTGCTTGATAATGATTTTGCGAGCAACCACGGGAAGTGCCCCTCTATCTCTGCCATATTGACACTCGTTTGGCATGTTTCAAATATTTCTGACGTGCCCCCCGTGTTTTTTTTTCGTTTGTGCTGAAAAATCACATTAGTACAGCTATCTATGATGCACGTGTTGCCTTTATTATGCTGGCGCGCATCTCGTCGTACAAAATAGGATGAAAAAGGGCATGCAACCATGATGCCTTGTCACGAGCATCAACACGCGCTGCAAATATTGCTGACTTGCGCAATTGACAATGATTGCTTTGTCACGATGCATTTTTTTTTTTGGTATTTCAACCCCAGAATGTGCGAACGACGGTACCACACGTCGAGCATCCCAATATATTATATCGGAAGTATGATCACCTATTATGAAATCCCCTCATGGTGCACTGTGTTCTATTTGGAAAACATCTGTGGGGGTGAAGACTCAACGTGCCACGAGCCTCGTCAATACGCTCAATACCTCATGCGTGTTTGACCTATTTTCATAAGGCTTCCGTTTTTGTTGTTACGCACCCCCGACCTGATGCACCGTTGGAATGACCCGAATTGTATTAGGATCGTGCTTGAGCAAAAATTCTGTTGAGTAAAACCGCACTCCGAGTCGTCGCGCTCCGAGTGCTCTCTTTTTCTTTTCACGATTATATTACGCGTGTTACATTAACGGAACCCCCCCGTGTATTTTTCAAACAGTGCACCCCGGAGGTGCACCGTCATTATTAGGTCCCTATTTTTGCTTCGGAAAACCTCGAATATAGCTTAGGTTATCGACGGATACAAGAGGGTGCGCAAATATTCCGTGTTGAAAGTCTGATTTTGTTTTGTTTTCGGCTTGATAACTCGGTGGCTCCAACCATCTCCCGACCACCACGCTCCTCCCCCGGGAATATCTACCATCATCCATCACCCTCCGGTCTTCTTGGTGGCGTTCGAAAACTGCTTGTGCCACATCCTACTTCTCTACTCCACGGTGGGTGCGATACCTTCCCTATGCATTCCGGACCAACTTGGACCATCCCCCAACCTTAGCGGCAAATCCCGCACCAACCAGGACCCAACCCCTTAACCCTCGCAATGAACAGTGACCTTCGCGTTTTTCTCCTGCTGTTGCCATGGGTGGTACAGTCACGGTGAAGGACCTTGTCATTCTGTTCAACAAAATCAAAATAACGCCCGGAGTGCATTTTTGCGGCCGGGGTCGTTGACGGCATTCCCACCACTGCCACTGACCCCGACCCATTACTGTCGAACCGTATCCCTCGAGGTTTGGTGCAGCCCCCTTACACGCCGAGACTGGGAGGACGAATCCCTCTACGAGAGACGCTCACCTTACGACTGTGATTTTATTGTCTGGCGCCTGACGGCAAGAGGGTAACTTTTTTCCCGTGGGGGGTCGCAACAACGCCGCAAGTACAGCGACGACTACCACAGATTGTGTCGCCGCAACGCCAGGCATAAGGCCAGTGCCGCGGTGGATATCGAATATCATGCCACCGCCACTACAGCCCTTTGTGCCCCACCAGCTCGTGCACTCGGGTTTGACCGCGTCTTGCACACTCCTCCACTCCCCCACTTGAGCGACGACTACGGTTCCAACCGACACGTTGCTGCTCACATCTCCACCCCGGCTCCTATAGCCGCCCAGCCCACGCGGCCGCGTCTATCACCACAACGGTTTAAAATTGCCCGCCCACCACCGCGCTCAACCCCCTGCGCCCAATCGCCCTTGCTTTCGTTTGCTGGTACTTGCTCACAACCGTATCCGGCGCGCCTACGGTCTCGACCGGACAGCACTCAAAGACAGAGGACAGCCCTGTCTGCGCTATCACATTTTTCGGTTATTGGCCACGTCGTACCTACCCAACTACGACTCATGTCGGCGGACATCGTTAGACGGTCCGTCTGCGTTGATCTGCCGGTTTGATCTTCTTGCTTGAAATTCCGCCCCCCTCCCGCCGCTACTCTAGTTGTCAAAACGGCCACAGAGTCGCTAAACCAACTTTTCTGCCGCGTTACCTTACACGCTTCAAGCCCCAGCGCCCACCTCCCGTGAACCCACCGCATCACGCCCCCCCCCAAAACGCCGCACGCACCGCCCCGCATCACCTACTCCTCGGGTCAAGACCACTGATATTTTCTGACTACCATATACAACACCATTCTTCTCCGCGCATCACCTACATCACCTATATTAACCACAGTAACAGCGACAGCAAAGTCACCCAACGACGCAGACGCCAGCATATCGGTAGTGGCGGCGACGGCGGTCGCGACCACCCGAATTGTGACGCCCGCGACCCCTGCGTCTGTCTCACGAAGCGCAAAACGTGGTGGCTCGCAACCACCACTTATCGCAATACGGGACACAATATGCGACGAGCATCATCGTCAGCCACCTGGCTATCGAGTACCACTCCGCTGGCTTTCGGGGCGTTCTTCCTGACGCCTGCATTCTGCCGGCGGCACTCACCTACTGGAGCGACACCGCTATGTCTCTGGTGCGCTTAACCTAGATATGGGCATACTTCAGGATGTTGGTTTTTAATTTTGGTATTTGCGGAAACGTGCGGACCGTAAAGCCGGCGCCATCACCCGGCAATAACCCGCGACAACTAATGCCGCTCGTTATAAATGCCGTGACAACTTTTTTGTGGTCGATAGTGCCACGATCACCTTTCTTCCTTGGGCAACTGCTGCGACAACGACGACAACATCGACAGCACCAGCGTGACCGGCCAATAACGATTGCGGCAAAAATCCCCGGACGCTATACGCTGATCAACCGATACAGCACTACCAGCGCCAGGCCATCTAGTCGCGGAACAAGGGTCCAACTTCAGCTTTGAAAGAACTAGCCCCACCCACGCCCCCGCCCGCCAACAATCTACCCCCCCAGCCCATCCCCATACATGCGATATCGCTTGTACAAGCCTGATCCCCTTGTTCCAGCGATGGCCTTGAGGTGTGGGTGCGAGGAGGCCGAGACGTCGATCCCTACTGAGATGCTCCACTCGACGCCTTCCACCGATGAGCAACGCTACTTGCCGAAGACTACGGCTATCAACGGTTCCGGACTACAGCACGAAACTTCTGCCTCCAATTCCGGGCCATCGCATCCTGAGCCCGCCTCGCCTATTTATCAGCGGCTCCACCCGCGCGCGTCCCAGAACGTGCGCGCTTTTCAGTGCCAACGTTGGGGCCGCGAACGACGGATCCTCTCTCGCTGCCACGGAGTTGACAGCACCACTGCCCCTGGGACCAAGGGACAGTCCCGTCATGACGACGGAAGACTCGAGATCATAGTTGACCAGGATATGCCCTAAGCCCCCTGCCCCGTCTTCCCCGCAACCCTCGTGGATTGCGTGGACACGGACCACAAGTACGACATCTCCTAGCGAGTTATATCCTGCTTATCTAAAGCCGCTTGGAGACAAGACCCCAGGGTATCTTCACCCCGCTCCTTCGAGCCTAACCGACGGAAACCCTCTCAGAGCCTCGGTGATATAATACCGAGACTCCTTTTGCGATCACGTGGACTCAGCCGGCTCTTTTATCGAGATCAGCCAGCTGCACTCTCGCCATCGCCACGCGACAGTCCTACAAAAAGCCGCAACTAACCACTGCTTGGCGGCTCACCGCAGCCGGCGTACACCGAGCTACCTTTTCTGGGATGTTCAGCCTTTACCAATGCCACCCTTCTGGATTATTCTTCTACGGGTTATTCTTATCACCGTGTGAAGTAGTTTCCGACATCGCCCGATACCGACAATTTGAGCGACACCACGACCCCGCAGCTCACCCGGCTTCGACCAAGTATCGGAACATCGTTCCCACGACCAGCCGTGGACATTGGTTCCGAGGCCGACAAACGCCGGAGCTTCTTCATAACCTACCTGGGACAATAATTCTGAGGCCGACAAATGCCGGGAAATATTCCTGTACCACCACCCAACGACCCTCGACATTTACCACGGCCCTACCAATTCGTATCTCTATCTTTGGCATCGGTACACCCGAGACAGGGAATCTCATCTAAAGGCAGAAGCAATAACCGCCTCTTTGGTTGGCAGCCGCCTATTCCCCCTAACCCGCCGCGTTGCAAACGAGTCATCCCCTTTTCGGTCTCGGCATTTCTCAATGAACCCTCCTACTACCGACCTCGTTCCGACCCTTTCCATTGCAACAGAACAGCTCTGCCGCGCCCCCCCCCTTCACCGCGACCGGTTTCCACGGACCACCTCTGTCCCGATTCTCTCCATTGCCACCGAGGCGCACCTGCCGAATCCCCCGTGCCCTTCTTCACCCCCATGGATTACCACAGGGCCGCCTTGCTCCGGTCTCCGCCGACCATCTGGAGGAAGCAACCGCTCTCCTCCTCACGGTTACGTTAGGTTTCCTTTAGACAAGCGTTTGAGCCCCTACCGCCTCCTTTTCACGGCTACCCTGCCCCAAACCATCCCGCCTATACCAAGCCACCAACAGTACCTCCCGGCCAGCTTTTTAGTTTGCCCGCTAGCGTGCCATGGTTTCCTCAGCCACATCAAACCCACGGTTTATCGCTTCCGATCTAGCTCTTTTAGCTACCCCCCGCTTAACCGGATCCTTGCCACCAACAGCCCTTCAGCTTTCCTTGACGACACAACCACGGATGACCCCGACTGGTTCTGTTTCCGTTGCCAGTGAACACCGAACAGTCCATCTCCAACCTTATTGTCGCATATCCCCACCCAACACCAATACTGCCACCCCCCTTCTTACCTCAACAGCCCTGTAGGTTTACCACCTGAACCGAGGCAACCCCTACCCGCCCCTGAAGGCACGTCTGTGACGCCACTGTCGCCACACCCCCTACCTTAACATTTTGTATAGGTTCAGCATCTGAACCTGTGGTTTTGATCGTTTCCTGTTGTGACCTCTCAGAGTCTAGCATCGGCTTGGGTGGGCTCGTTTCCCCGTCCCTCCCCACCCACCACCACATCCCGCCGCTCCCATATTCTGAGTTGGATGTTTTTTTTATTTCTCGGCCATGAGCGTTTCGAACCGACTATTGGTTTGGGTGGGCTCGCTCCCTCTCGTCTACGACCCACTTCTACCATTACACCGCCCCCTTTTTCTGAGTTTGTTTTTTTTTCTCGCGCTCTTGAACCCCCCGAGCCTGATACGCATGAGACCTTTTGAGCCATAAATCAGGCCCTTCCACGGCCTCTTCGCTGCTCACGTCGAACGACGCGAGTATTCCATCCCGGCTATCGTTTAGGGTGCGCTAATTCCCCCTCTCTTTCGACCCACCATTACCCATCACCCCCATCCACCAGCGACGCGCAAACTGTGCACCCTTTCCTGTTAGGCATTGACTTGAGTGGGCTCAAACCCCCTCCCTCCTGCCCCATGCACCACTACGTTCCGCTGGAAACACTTTCGGCAACTCACCGTTGCGGACCATACCGAAAATCAGTCGACCCCTTCTCCGCCCCAAAACCTTCGTCGGGTCTATTTCGGCCCATGACATCGCCTCCGGTTTGCTAGCCAGCTCGGAGAAAGGCGCCGAGGACGATAGTGCTCCTCACAGATCGGCGTTCAGGCCGTCCTTCTTTCTGTCCAGCGCCTACCATTGGCGCATCCCTTTTTGGCCCTCCTCATCTTTCGTCGGACCATTATTTTCCCAGAGCAGTCATCGCTCCACAGCTGCCGCTGGAAATTGTGGAGAGCCCTTCAGACTACGTTTTTCTCGCCAGCACCTGTTTCTGAAATTCCAAGATCATCAAATTCTTCACTGCCGGGCCAACACCGCGACCAGAGCTTCGTCGTCACCTGACATTCGCGACTCAGAGCTCCACCTTCACCGGAGTTCCACCTTCACCAGAGCTTCGTCGTCACTCGAGCTTCACGACCAGAGATCCACCCTTCACCTGAGCTCCACCTCCGTCTTCCGCGACTTCTTCATTCGATGTATTTCTAATTCAATCCATCTCCATCGTCAAGGCAACCTTATATTTCCTGGCCACTACCACCGGCCCCGGCGTCGTCGCCACCATCGACTCCGACAATCTGGTGATTTTTTTCACGGATTTTTGCAGCCATGCACCCATGGGCCTGCCGCTTCAAACCGCTTCCAGCGGCGAGGCGCCCTCTTCTTAGCCACTACCACCGACTCCGGCGTCATCGCACCGTCAGCGCCGACCAGCTGCGACATATTTCGCCGACTTCTGCCACCATCGCGCCGGTAGGTCTGCTCCTTCCATCCGCTACTAACCGCCCCGGCGTCATGGCTATCGTCGGCAACTTCGGGCCTTTCCTACCCCCTATTTCAACAACACCGCCGTCATCCTCCCAACAAAAAATGCTAACTTCAACACCACGAGCACCGCAGGTATCCCCACCGACCCACTTTAAAGGACTACTACAGCGTCAACGCTTGCGTCTACATGTACGCTGCGTAACACGAACATTCCACCGCCGCGTGAGCGATCCGACACCTTCTTGAACCTACCATATTGAGCTACTACAGCCTGGTCTCCTTCCGTCACAGAGCCCCTACGGTATCGTCCGCAAACTCCCCACCCTCACTGGTTTGTGCTCGTAGCTCTTCAACACGATTTACTGGACCATCATGCGTCTCCAACGCTCCTACCACATCTTCCGAGAACACCACGACGTCTCTGTCTCGCGATCGGAGAGCTGTAGCACACGCTAGGACGACCTCCAGCCGCGTTTCATCGGAACTTTCTTCAGATCCTACACCACTCGGTTCCAGGATCAATCTACGGCGTGCCTACTGCACATCTTCGCGGAGCACCATCTACGGACCGGCGTGTCTACAGCGCCACGGGACAGAGATATCTGCAACCAAGGTATTGTCGCGTTGTGTCGTACTTACCCTTTTGTCTTGTTGCTCCTCCCCCTAACCATGTTTCTTGACTTCCTTTTTGAGTTCCGTTTTTCATGGGATTTGTTGTGTGCGCATTAGCTTTTTGATTTCTTCTTTTGGGTTTGATTTTATTGTTCATATATTTTCAAGGTGCCTCTTCTTTGCCTTGACTTTTCGGGTTGTCACACTTTTGAACAGCACGTATGTTTGCGTGCTTGCGTCGGTGTGCTACCCTGGCCTTCCAGCCCCTTATTTAGCTGGCTACATTTTCGTACCCAGGCCGAAAAATTGTGATGGTTCTGTCTTCCTGTTTGTGCCGGTTTAGCCTGTCCCGTTTGCGTAACTTGGCCTCAAACCTTGCCGTGTTTTGATTTCTTCCCGTCGGTTTAGCGTACCCTTGTTTCGCAGTCCGCGAATCTGCTATGGTGTTATTTGTATTGGCCTTTCTCTTGCTTTCTGCACTACGTACGAAATAGGTGCATATTTGGGCACAGTGTATGTCTCCAAGCCCGCTGTTGTATGCCCATATTGGGTATTATTCTGTTTTTTGCACTACGTACGTCATAGGTGCTTATTTGGCGTCGTATTGGTTCTGTTACCACTGTGGTATACCTGGTATGTGCTCTGGCCCTCTGTTTTCTGCACTACCCACGCCGTAGGTGTTATTGAGGCGTGTTGTCCATTTATGTTTCGTCATATTTCCCTCTTCTCGGTCGGACATCCAAGTGCTTTCGAGTATGTTTTCCCCGTTTTTTTTTTTCGTCGCTTGGCTTCCAGTAGGAATGGCTCTCAAGTAACTTACATTTTCAGAGATCCACGACATCAACTTTTTGCTAGTGTTTTTGGACCCGTCGTTTGTTCACGACCCCCCCCCTCTAGGCTTCTTTATAGCATCAACCCCCGAAACCATGGTAGTTTCGGTTGATCCTGATTAGCCTGAACTTCGCTTGCACGCTTTGCATGCGCCCCGCTAGCATGTTTAGAGTTGTCTGTACGCAATTTGCCCCCTTCCTCTGTCCGGCTTACGGTTTCAGCATACGACATCGTAACAGTTTCGTCTGATTCCTTTTCAGCGGAGATATCGTCTGCACCATGTGCGTGCTCTTTCGCAGAGTTTCTGAGCCCTCCGTTGTGTTAAGACCCCGTTTTTACCGCTGTCAGGGAATATCGTGTTAGCTTGGTTTTTCTATCTTGGTTTTCCTTCCCCCTGCACTATGTGCCGGATGGGGACGTACACCCCCTCCCCTCTGCAGTGTGTGCACTTTCGGAACGTATTCCCTCCCGACTCTGTCATTGGTGCTTTTTCGGAACCTATACCTTCCGCTTCGCGTCCATGCAACGCGGATATCAGTTTTTTATTCATGTTATTCCTGAAGGGGCTGGCTTCTTAGTTGTTATAGCTGTGCGCAGCTAGCGACCGACCGTAGTAGCCTTCTCTCCTTTCTTCTGGGAGAATTTGTTCGTGAACGCCTAGTGCGCGTATTGTATTTCGACCCTACTGTCTCAGTACAACGCTATTTGGTTGGTACCAGTATCGTCAGTTGCATCGCCTCGTGGATCCCCAAAGTACTCCCTTACAGTCTCAGTATCATTGACCCCCCAACAACATTTTAACGCTGTAGTGTACCTTCTGCTTTCTTTTGGCGCATTCAAGCATGGCGTTTGTTCGTTTTTTGGTGATCTTCAAGCTCGCCCTGATCTTGAACTTGTGCTCAAGTTGTTATACTTTTCTGCAGTACGACGAGTGCTCGCCTTTGACAATTTGCTTCCGCTTTCTACCGCCGATGTAGCCTGCCCACGTTTCGTGCAAACCAACGAACCATTACAATTCCGAACGATGTCGTGGTTTTTCGTCGTTATGATTTGACTTCGCCTCACGCGGTTGGCGACAACATAGATGCTTCCCGCGCTGTCTCTCTTCGTTTTTTGCGAGGCATTGCCTCCTTCCTTGTTGTTGCTGGACTTTCCTTGCCCCTTGGCATACTTCCTTTTCGTTGTTTGGACCTTTGTTGCTTCTGGGCGTACTTCTTCCCACGACTGACGTCACTGCACTTCAGCCCCAGCCACTTGGCATTACGGCATCCTAGGTATTGCTACTGTCTATGGTCCCATATTGGCGACCACTGGCGTCACATTGAGAGCCCCCCCCTTAAGTTCCACCTTAACGGTCTCGTGCTGACTCCCCAGCCCACCTGTTGGTTCTCTTTGGCCTCTACCATTTGTTTGGTTCTACCTGCTCCCAGGACCCCCTTGCTGTCGGGCTCCGTTCTCGCTTTGTAGCCAGCGGATCTATTCCCCCGGACCACTATTTCTTACTTTTTTTTCTCGGCACCGCTACTACCCCTGCGGTCCAACGACACTGACCCCCGTCCTGGTTTTGCAGGTAACAGGTCTTGTTTCTCTCGACCACTTTTTCTTGTTTCTTCTCGGCATACCTGCCCATATGGTTTTCCTACACGGGCCTTTATCATGGCTTTGCAGCCTGTCCTTATTGTGCAGTCCACAGGCGATCCCCGTTTGGCCCCCGTTTTTCTCTTGCCTTGTTGGCGTACAAATCGCATCGGTCCCACGTTTTGACCCCTGTTTGGCTTCGCAGCCCATATAGGTCGTTTCCTGTTGACCCCCTTTCGTGTTGTGTTTTCGGCGAAATCGTTTCCGGAGAAATGCCTTCGCTACGTACCTATTTATAGTGGTGCTCGTTTTATTTTGATTGCCTTTCAAGGTCCCTTGGTATGGACCCTCCTTTTTTTTTGTCAGGCTGCAGTACGTTGGGATGACACGATTTGCCTATTGCCTGTTTGTCCGTGCATTTCTTTCGGTTACCTTTTTAGGGTTGCTCCACGTTAGCGACCCCGTGTTCCCGACGTATAGTACCTAGCTGCGGCTTTTTTCATATCGTCTTTTCTGTTCCTTACCTTCTTTCTGGACCTGGACATATCCAGCGCTGCTTCGAGCTGAACCAGTGTCTTCTTGTTGACCCCATTTGTGGCTTGCTTTTGATATGGTTGAGAGTTGTTCTACGAAAGCTTCCCCACTATTTTTTCAGCGAACTCGCCGGTTTTGAAACCAGCTTCTGGCCGTAACGCCTGAAATGCGGCGCCCCTTGCCACCCCGAAGCCATTGCCCGATCGTCCGTTGCAAACAAGAAAATACATGGAGCCATTTTTTTCCTAGCGTGTTTGTTTGTGTATAGCAGTCATGAAACGTTCGTCAAAGAAATCACCGGTTTTCGGCGGGGGCTATCGTAGAATCAGTCTTGAATAGCCTCGCTACGTTTGCTGGCATTGTTCCCCTTATTAGTTAACCTCTCAAGGTGTCATATGGCGACTCTCTTTCCGGCTTCAGCTAGCAACTTCCGTCTTTTTGTGTATACGTTTTAGTTTCGTCCTTGTTTGCGTATAGCTTTGGCTAGGGGACCTCACCACTTATCTCTTATCATTTTCCTGGTACTGTACCCAGATAGCTTCAAAGGGTACTCCACTGTTGCCCCCCGGTTCAGCTTTCCGGCGCATCAAACGCGCCTCCAGTACCACCATTTCGTTATTGCCTGTCACTGTTTAGGTGTTGGTTTCTTGTCCGTTTTCGCGATTTGTATATGGTTGCCTTCCCCCCTCCCCATCTTTTCCCCGCCCAGTTCGTTCAAACGCCCCACTTCACACACATTTTTCTAAAAATTAGTTTCGACCAAATCCTCGATCTCATAGCTGGAGTGTAAATTGATATTTAATGTAACTAAAACACCCGGAAAATCTGCCCCCCCCGCCCCCCCCCTTCCTCTTTTTGTATTTAAGTTTTTTTCCCATCGTTCTCTTGCTCAACCCCCCCACCTAATATCGAAATCGGCCAGAGTAATGAATACTCCCACGCCCTGGATATCACCTCATTATCTTCTTAGAGCCATCCATGCCGCTGCTGCAATCCCCCCCCTCCCCCCCCCTCTGCCCCCAACGCTCCCTCCTTCCCCCACCCGCACCATGGCCTAGACCTAGCACCACGCGTATAGCAGACCCTTAAAACTATGAGACCTGAAGCCTGCCCCCCCCCCCCCCCCCTCACCCCCCCCCCCCCTCACCTCCCCCCCCCCTCCCCTACCCCCGACCTCCCCATTTCCATTCATTCTTTCCAAATCCGTCAGATTAATCCCCTTGAAGGATTTATAGTGTCCACGTACAAATTCAGCTGCCCCACCCGTCCACGACCCTCTGCCCCCCCCCTGCCCCCTTTTGATCAAAATGAGGCCCCCACGCCCTTAAAAACTCCGTCCTCCCTTCACCAGTTATTCGACATACAGGATTCATTTGATAACTGATGCATTTCTTTTCACAGCTGTCAGATTTTGCCCCCATCAAAAAATGGTTTTATAGTTTCCTCCCACAGACTAACTAACATCCCCCTGTTGACCCTGATAGCTACGCTGTAGTTGCAATGGGAGTCGCCGCCATACATCCTAAATGAGGACACACAACCCGTAATACGCGCGACCGGAGTATCACGCACAGCTCGCAAAGATTAGTTTCGACAAAACATTGGATCTCACAGGGTCTGGGGTGAATTTTAATTTTATATTTTATATGACATCGCATGCCCACCTCGCCCGCTGTATTTGTAAGATGTATCTGTCTTAAAATGGGCGACCTCAAGTCCCCACAGCGGCGCGGTAAAAACCGTGGGCGTGAAATCGTACATTTGCGACAAAAATAAGTTGAAAAGGAAGCACAGGCACATCTGCTAAAATTGCTGCACACCACACTGCCGACCCATCGCATACCCACCTGAGACGACCTCTACGAAACACAGTACCATATACCTAACGAAGTGAAGTTATCCTCGCGTTCAATAGTGGTGACATCGCATATATATATATATATATATTATAAATAAATGAAAATACACTCCAGCTGTGAGATCGAAGATTTCGTCGAAACTCATTTTTGCAAGCTGTGTGTGATACTCCGATATATATATATATATTATAAAAAATGAAAATACACTCCAGCTTATATTATAAAAAATTAAAATACACTCCAGCTGTGAGATCGAAGATTTCGTCGAAACTCATCTTTGCAAGCTGTGTGTGATACTCCGATCGCGCGCATTACGAGTTGTGTGTTTTCATTGAGGATATAGGTCGGCGACTCCCCTTGCAACTACAGTGTGGCTATCAGGGTCAACAGGATGATTTTAGTCAGTCTGTGAGCGGAAACTATAAAACCCGTTTCTGAGGGGGACAAAATCTGACAGCTGTGAAGGGAAATGTATCCTTTTATCGAGTGAATCTTGTAAGTCGAATAACCGGTGAGGGGGGTGGGGTGGAGTTTTGAAGGACGTGGGGGCCTGGTTTTGATCAAAAGCGAGCGGGTTTGGAGAGGGGGGGGGGGGGGGGGGGGGGAAAGGGGGCAATTTGTGCATGTAAGCCATAAATCCTTTCGAGGGGATAAATCTGACGGTTTTGTCACCAATATATTATTGGGGGCGGGGGGGGGGGGTGGCGGGGCGGGGGGGGGGGTGGCGGGGCGGGGAGGGGGGTGGCGGGGCGGGGGGGGGGCAGCTCAATATGTGCCTGGAAACTATACATTATTTTGAGGGGATAAATGTGACGGTTTTGGAAATAATACATCAGTTTATCATGTACATCCTGGGGTAAGTCGTACAATGAGTGAGTAAAGAAGGGGTGGAGTGTTCGAGGGGGTGGGGTTGGGATGGGTTGGGGGGGAGGTGGGGGGTGGGGGGGAGGTGGGGGGTGGGGGCGGGGGGCGGGGGGGCGGGGGGGAAGGGCTTTAGGTGAGGGGTTTGTTATACGTGTGGTGCTAGGTCTAGGCGATGGTGCGGGTGATGGGGAAGAAGGGGGCGTTCGAGGCGGGGTGGGTGGGTGGGGGGGGCACAGCGGCATGGATGGCTCTCGCAAGATAATGAGGTGATATATCCTGTGCGTGAAGTGTTTATTAATGTGGCGGATTTCGATATTTGGTGGGGCGTTTGAGTAGGGGAGAGCAAGAGGGGGGGGGGGGGGGGGGGGGGGGGGGGATTTTTCAGGAGGATTTAAGTCACAAATAATATTCAAATACACTTCGGCGGTGAGATCAAAGATATGTAGCAGCTTGTTATACGCGTGGTGCTATGTCGAGGCGATCGTGCAGGTGGTCGGAAAAGAGGGGGCGTTGGACGGGGAGGGGGGGGGTGGGGGGGGGGGGGGGGGGGGGGGGGGGAGGGGGATTGGGGGGGGGAGGGGGGTTGGGGGGGGGGGAGTTGGGGGGGGGGGGTGTTGGGGGGGGGGGGGGGTTGGGGGGGGGGGGCGTTGGGGGGGGGGGGTTGGGGGGGGGGGGGTTGGAGGGGGGGGGAGGAAGGGCTTTAGGTGAGGGGTTTGTTATACGTGTGGTGCTAGGTCTAGGCGATGGTGCGGGTGATGGGGAAGAAGGGGGTGTTCGAGGCGGGGGAGGGGGGGGGGGGGTCACAGCGGCTATGGATGGCTCTCGCAAGATAATGAGGTGATATCCTGTGCGTGAAGTGTTTATTAATGTGGCGGATTTCGATATTTGGTGGGGCGTTCGAGTAAGGGAGAGCAAGAGGGGGCGGGGGGGGGGGGGGGGGAGATTTTTGGGAGGTTTAGGTCACAAATAATATTCAAATACACTTCGGCTGTGAGATCAAAGACATATAGCAGCTTGTTATACGCGTGGTGCTAGGTCTAGGCGATCGTGCAGGTGGTCGGAAAAGATGGGGGCGTTGGAGGGGGGGGGGGGGGGGGGGGGGGGGGGGAAATAATGGAAACTACGTCATGGATGGTCAGAAAGATAATGACGTGATATCAACTGCGTATAGGTGATTATTACTCAGGCCGATTTTGATTGTGAGTGGAGCATTCGGACAGACTAGGCGGAAGGGGGGGGAATCGGGGGACGGACGGGCGGGGGGGGAAGGGTTGGGGTTTTTTATGAACAAGAGGGGTCAATGAAGGGGGAGGGGAGGGGGGGGGGGGGGGGGCGGGGGGCGGGACAATTCAATATGTGCGC
>JABAKD010000025.1:13276456-13338956 GCA_012845835.1 Undaria pinnatifida | reverse complement strand
CACAGTCGCTGCACCTCTTCCTCCTTCACCCCACACCCGTCAATTTTGCCTGTGCGTGAAGTGCCCTTCTTTTTGCTTTTCTCCTGCTTTCTTTGGAGCTGCACCATGTTATCCGTGTTTGCTGCATTAGCGGGGAAACGTTTCTCGGCCAGACGCGCTACCGCCGTGAAAAAGAGGTTGAACAGAAGAGGCGCGAACAAGCATGTTTGCCGAAGGCCGTGCCCCACGTCGAACATACGCGCGAGCACTCGCCAGCATCCAACCGCACGATGCCGGCATGGCGTCATGAAATTGCGGATGACGGCGAGCATTCTGGGTGGCACGCCAAAACGAGCAAGGACATCCCACAGAAAGGTTCGGTCGACGGAATCATATGCTTTGGTGAGATCGACAAAGCACAAGTGCAACGGGGTGTCCTTCTTGCGCGGCAGTTCCGGCAGCGTCTTGGTACTTCGAACGTGATGTCAACCGTCGAGGGTTGGGTTCCTAACCCACATTGCTCCTCCGGCAGGGTGTTCTCGCGTTCGCAACAGTCACTCAGGCGACAAGCTAAGGCTTTGAGGAGTAAACTGCCGGCGTGAGACACGAGGGAGATGCCACGCTAAGTACCAGGCTATGACACCTTGTACGTTAAAGAAAGGTAGCACTTTTCGTGTGATTAGTTGGTTTCTTAATGACGGCGCAAAATCGTCGGAGACCGGCCAATTTTTTTTAATGATTCTCATTCTATATCCAGGTCATGGAATTTTCCATCCGATAGCCGCTCTATCTTTATTCTTAAATCAGTTTCGGGGGTTACGAAAGACATGTCTTAAGCTGTCGTAACCTCGTAATGTGAGGAACCTCAAAAAAAAAATGGCTGACCTCGCAATTATAGTGGCACGCGTCCTGTAGCGTGTCCTTCATTTCCAGTGATGGCGTATTGCGCGAGCTAAGCTTCTACTACTACTACTACTACTACTACCAGCAGAAACTACTACCCCCGTTGTTGCTGTGGTTGTCTTACATCAACGCTTGTAAAAAATATAGAGTCCGTGGTAACACGAAGGTGCGGGAGCCTTAGGATGATCCGCAAAACCCATAGAAATAAAAATTCGTCTTGGAAATGCTGCGCTTTTCCCCGCCTAACACGCACGATACGAAGAAGGTACACGAGTGGAGTGGATATCCACCCTACAGAATAGAGTTCCCCCGCTCCCACAACTAACCAACTCGCGGCTACAAACTACCTCGGTTTGGTATCCACTCAACTACACCATAGAGTTCCCTCGTTCCCCCAACCAACCAACTCGGGGCTGCCTGCACCGTACGAACCGCACGGTGATCGTGATCACAGACGAACGCCCCTGAACACCGACGAACACGCCAGCTGTCTGGAGTGTTGTCAGAGTAAAGACCCGCCGGCATGCAGCGACAAACGAGCAATCAAACCAAATACCACGATCATACAAATATCAAATACCGATGATCGTCCAGTATTTTCCGACATATTTTAGAGGTCACAGCGCAGCTACGACGCCCGTGCCTGAAAATTGCGCGTGGTCGTTCCCCATGAAATGTATACAGCTCTACCAATTCTTCAAAATCAACGACGTTGTAACATGTTGTACTACTGCCTCGTCAAAATACCCAGACAAAGAAGACGATCGCTGTTGTCGTGATGATGGTGTGCATGCGGGTCGTGGGTCTCCGTGTGCCATCCTCCTGCTGTGGTTCTCCATGCGCCTTGACTCACTCGACCCGCTCCTTTCAACTCCAGTCGGTTCCCCTCCTCCCCCGTCCCAAGCGACCAAATGTTTCGTCGAAATTTGCGGTGCTGATCTGAAAATTAAAAATTGACGTTCAGGGGGAGTTCAATCCTTCTGTTCCCCTCCCGTCGACGATCTGTTGCCCCCTTCCTTTGTCGTCGAATTCAGATTCCTGCCGGCGCAGTGTCCTCCACGCAAAAAGAGAGTGCACCGTAGTGTGACTCGTGGTGGTGCCTGCCTCCGCGTACAAACATTCCAATTAAGCATTGCTGCTCCGCTGCTGCTGCCCAAAACGACGCGGAAATCGTAACTGACCAAGCCTAACGCATCACGAACGACCCCACTCTACCCCCATTCCTAAGCCTCGCGGCCACACGCAGCAGCAAGAAGGCATCACTCCTTGATGGTGAGTCCGGCATTACACCCGCCAGGAAGACCCCCCCACACACTCGCGATCAGCCAGCTGGCGCATGCCTCTCCCAGCATGACTTACCGAGGCGGCAAGGGAAACGTAGCATATTTCTACACCAGTACTATGACGACTACCAATGTATATATACGTGTGTACCAAATTAACCCAATGACATTCTAATGTCGTTGTCAATCTATGCTTTGTGCAAATTACTTTGTTTGTATATGGCACTGGCGGTAGGAATCAAGGTCTTGCGCTCGCTTCGTTGAGCGGGCGGCGTCAGCCGCCATAAACCCTAGTATGAAATATGTGTATTCAAAATTACAACGAGTGGCCGGAGTATCACGCAGCTTACAAAGATGATGCGAGTATCGACACTACTATATATCTGTGGAACTCCTCTTGCAGCTGACGTGTTCGGCAGAACGTTTTACGACATTGCAGCACCATTTTATACCGCCCTGCGGCCGAATCACAAAAACATGGTACGTGCGGTGACTGCTTGCTCTGATTTCGCCTGCACCTCCGAGAGAGAAGATTGTATGCAGTGCACCTTGTACAGACGACCCTTGTATAGAGGACGAGGTTGTCTTTCAGCAACGGAAGGTTGGCGTGCAGGTGGCAACGAGAAGAATGACAAGGAAGTGCTGTGAGAGTTGTGAAGTGAGTCATTATGTCTCCGTTCATTCAGGTGTTTTGTCACGGTGTTCTATGAGATTTAGCCCTGTCGCCCTGGTGGCGTATGAGGTTATGCTCAAACCTGGTAGGGGTCAGTTTCGCGAGTTCGGGCCCCCCCGAGTGCATACCATACTCATGTGAATTCGTAGAGGCCTTTTTTCGTGAGCAAACTGACTTGCGGAAAGAGCGAGAGTGTGGGTTAGCAACATGGGATAAAAAATCGACGAGCAGTGGGATTGGTCAACCCTATGCGCGATATACATTTATGGCAAGAACCGGGCAGGAGAAGGGACGACACCTGTTTCCATATGGCTTGTCCAGAAGCTGGAAAACAGTAGTGTAAATAAAACAATAAAGTTGAAAATTTGAAAAATTGTCAAAAATCAATACGGTACGCGACGGCATACGAATTTGAATGTAGAGGGGGCGTAGTTTCAGATTGGAACCGGATGCACAGAGAGAGCTGGGGACACCCCTGTTGGCCACTGGTTTAGGGTAACTATACGATGCACAGCTACCTATATGCATCAGCAGTGATAAAGTAGCAAGAGAAACGAGTTGGATAGCCACGTACGGACGCCTTGATCGCATGAGATGGAAACCCACGCAAAGACAGGAAGTGTCCTTTGAATAAACCCCCCCTTAGATTTCATTTATCGAAATCGCGCGTTTGGAAAACCAGCTTCCGGCCATATCTTCTGAAATATGCTTCCTCCGACCAACCCGCCGCTCTTGTGGGGTATTCTTCTTCGCAACAAAAGAGAACAAGTTTAATTGTATTTTGTTGCATATAGCCTTCTTTCTCGTGTCGTGCGGCCATGAAACGTTTGATTTAGAAAATCGCTGGTTTGGGGGGGGGGGGTTATCATCGTAAAACCAGTCGGAAGAAAGATCATTGTTCAGAGTAGCGAGCTAACGTGTGAGGGGGAACGAGCTCCTGAGAGCCGAGGGCCGGGCAAGTACCCTCGTAGAGTCATCTGGGTTGAGCTAGTATTTCTCCCACCCAACTTCTCGGCAATATTTTTACAGCGAATGGCCAAACGTTAAAGAATTCGCAGTGGCCGGTTAGTTATGGCATGGGCCCGATCGCACTTACCGTTAGACACGGAATCACTACAATTTGACCGTTTGGCAATGGAGTCGTGTTTCAAGGTTCGTGTTTTCCCCACCCACTATTCTGCGAAAGTCCACGGCTGATGGGGAAACGGAGGGGAAGAGGACGCATTGAACAATCGATCAATAATGGCTTAATCCCGATCGAACGGGCCGTGTGAAATGGAATGGTCATGCATACATAATAATCGTCACTTTCGTAGCGGGTTCCTAACAATATCAGGCGGTTAGTAACGGAACCGCCCGAAAGCACGCGTGTAGGTGGTGGTTCATTTAGTGATCGCACAATCCCGATCGCATGGGTCGTTGGAAACGGAATTCCCACACTTCATAAATATTTCGCAGTCGTGGTGGGTTCCGGGTACGATTTGGCCGCTTGAAGCGGAACTGCTTGAAAGCACACAAGAACGTAATGGTCGATTGTGGTGGCGTAATCCCTTGTCGCCCCGGCAGTTAGAGGCGTAATCACTCCCTTTCAATACCGTTCAACAATGTCGGTGCGTTATCGACATGAGCGAACCGTATGAATCGGAATGGCCAACCGAAAGCACGCGCAGGAGAGTGGGGCTGATGATCCTTGGTTTGATCGACTACACGACCCCGTAAGAAACGGTATATTTGCAATTCATTATCGTTTAGCATTCTTTCGTACTGGGTTCCCGCTATGTGCGGGCTGATAGAAACGCACGCCACTCGAAGCGCGCGCACGTAGTGGTGGGTCAAAGGGATTCCCGATCGCACGGGCAGTTAGAAACCGAACATTGCGTTTGTTTGATCAGTATCAGTGAGTACCGACATGAGCCACTGCACACGAAAACAAAAGAGGAGGGGAGAGGTGCTCCACTCGCGTAGCGCGACCGGAAGGAGGTAGGCCACGTTTTGATATAGGTGAACAGAGGCGTTTATATTCTGGAAAATATCGCACCGCAGCCCTTTTCACCCCATTTTCGCTATTTCGGTTAAAGTGCAAGGGGGGCCTATATAAGTCTGGGATAAAGGCAGCCTAGCCCCTTCCGCACCCTTGGTGTGGGGACATTAAAAAAACATATTTTATGAAGGTGACAACCAAATTATAGAACTGCCTCGACTTGCACCACACCGTGGCGGACGATTCACGGTGTTGGGGATCTGCGGCGATGATGACTCTGTCACACGCCACTTTGAGCAACCTCACTGCACTTGCCAAAGTTGAAATCGAAACATGTTTTTTCCTCGACTGACACTTCTTTCAGAAACTCGAGTCACATGCTATCAACCACCACAGCAGGCCGTGTTGGTAGCTTGGAGGTATTTCGCATGGCATTGCTGGTGAAACGCATGCGCGTTTTGTCGGAAGAAGAGCACGCTGCAATCGTCGACGAATAGGTCAACAAGATAATTAACAATCTCGATGGCGTGCAAGATGTCGGGGGCTCTGCAACGGTTCCGCGCCACTCTCTGGGCCTTCCTCAACAGCAAGGGAAAACGTCCTGCCGCCAAGTCAGGGTCCACAGCAGGCAGGAGACCGGTCAACCGAGGCGTCTGGGCAAACCAGTAGGCTGTGCGACAAGCACTCGGGCGCCTAGCAGTTGCTGCCACGCGGCAGAGCGTTGAAGCGTAACGTGCGTCACTTAGTTCGTGTCGATATGCTGACGTTTTGTGCTACAGCTGTAGATACCAAATAATTTGCGCGAAGATTTTTGTTTTGCACACCAAGGCAAAATGCTAAACTGATCTCTTAGATACCGCGGTTTGACCCATTGAATATCGCGAAATATAATAGAAATTTTGGTATGGTTATGAGCAATTCTGCCGAACTCGGCGAGAAGAAAAACGTGAATCCGTGATTAAATTTCCGTTTCTAACTTCTGGCGTGCACATCAACTCACCTCGTCCCGTGGATTAATGTTTACGCATAATATTCTCCACAACGGGGAGGGGGTGCCAAAGTCCAGCGACACGTCTGCGGAGGGGGGGTTTTATTCGGATACGGTTTGAAAAAAAAAAACTATTTCCAGTTCCACGACGCAGTTTGTTTTTGTTTGTTGTACGCGCCTCCCCAGATCTCGGCACTAACTGCGATGGAAACCCATCCAGCTCGTGCTACGACAGAGCTGGCGCGTGTTGGTCTGGAACGGTCTCTGAAGGACGGGGCTCCTTAACACCGTTACAACTGGAAACCCTTTTCGTTGACAATTACATCTTGAAGTTAGAACAGGGAGGGATTTCGATACCGTAAAAGGGTTGTTAACCCCAAATCGTCCGTAACTTGTACCATTGGTTTGGTTGGTTCTTACTTTCTCCACCTAGAGAACGGGGTGTGTCATCCGGTGGTAGCAGTTATTTTTTTTTTTCTTCCAATCAGGTTTTGAGAGATGGTGTCCTAACCTCCGAAAGTTAGGGAAGTTCGAAAAACGTTGAGCACCTCCACCATAGCACGCATTATTCACGATGACAATGGGTGACAAAGGGGGGCGTACGCTTAGCTTGCGTGTTTAATACTAATTTTAAGGTTATTGGATGGGGACACAGAGTGCCCCCTGCAGGTCTGCCAATTATGTAGATCCTCGGAGAGTAGACTACTCACTTTATTTTCCTCCGTAGAGACGTTGCTTTACTCGATTCCACCCGAGCCCCGGATGGCTTCTGAGGTCGGAGGCACGTATCCCGATCTATTTCCAAACTTTCCCGAATATATAACGCCACACTTGTCATAGGAAATCTATCCAGATGATCTCAAATTTGGATAATTACAGGTCCTTCGAGGAGTTATCTTGACACTACCCCACCCTGATGAGTAGAGTATGCAGAAATAAGGGGGATTCGGGGAAACTCCGGTTCTACGACCTAGACGATGAGTGCTCCTCAGCACCCGCTCCCAAACCTCTAATGGTCTGGCTATGGAGCCAGGAGCACGCGAAGAAAAGCAGTTGAAGAAAACGGAGACCCTACAACAAGGCAAAAGTCACCCATCAAAATCCTGCCGCGTGCCGCCGGTGTGGCGGGGGGGGGCAGAGAAGGTTCTAGAACCTGCCGCACACCGCTGGTGTGGCGGGGGGTGGGGAGGAAAGGCTCTACGGCAAACCAATCAAACAAAAGGAACTATGGCGAGACGAGCCCTAGTCGATGGGGAGGGGAATACAGGCGCTAACACAAGGTAGAAGTCATGCGAAAAAACCTCCCACGGACCATCAGCATGCGGGGGGCTAGACGAGGACACGATAAAAACCCGGGATGGAAGGTAGCAACACCTACAGCCTCGCAGGTCCTCGGAGAGTACTTATTTTCTTTGCCGTCGTATAGACGTAGCTCTATTCGATTCTACTAGAGCCCCGCATGGCTTCTAAGATCGGAGGCACGTGCGTCTGAGCTATTTCCTAACTTTCCCGAAAATAAAACGCCAACCTTATCAAACGAAACCCATCTAAATGATCTTAAACTCGGCTAATTACAAGCCTTTCGAGGCCGTATCTCCCACTATCATACCACTGTACTACGACTACTGCTACTGCCCCTGCTACAAACTACTTCTGCTAGTTTCGAAGATTGCACAGGAGGAGTCCGAAAGCATGTAACCTTGACGATCCTACGGGGATAGGGAGTACTCTCTTGGTGCTTTACAGCATGGCGAGCTCGGCTCTGAATGGAAGTTACAAACTCAGATTATAGCTTCGCCTCGCTCTTTTGTTTCCTCGAGATTATTTTTTCGAGGTCACGAAAAAATAGAAAACATACATAAACCAAGATCACCGCACAAAGCGACAAGCGGAACAAGTACATATCTGGAGGGGATTCCAATAATTATAGTTGGATAATGCCATTACTCTCTACAGTGGCTGCATAAGTAAGTGTAAGACTGAACGAAGGAAATCTGGGCTTTGTGGAGCGGGAATGATTGTTAAGTATATATTTGGAAGAGGCGTGTTTGATGAGGGGATGTTCTAGCACTCGAGATAGCGAGTTGGTGGACGTGAGCTCGACAATTCAATAGATAGGGAAGAAAGAACACGTAGGGCGGCACAGAAGTAAAGCGGACACAGCAGGGTACAGCGAACCGGTGGGTATCTAATTAGCACCTACGCAACCGTGCTGTTGTGAGGTGGGGGATTATAGGCAACAGTTACACGATTGCCTCACGCCCACTCTCGGGGGCGATTAAATTGAAACGGCAGCCTCAAATTTGGGAATAATTGGAGGATTGAATATTATTAAGAGCGTAGAATATTATAGTACAGTAATTAATGTGCTTGGATGTAGAGTAAATTATCAACATTCAATCAACAATAGTTTGGCGTCTACCCTGTAAGGTGTTACTCTGTATGTGGTAACCTTACATCCGACAATTCCGGCGGCCTGAGAACAGTGCCGGACTGTTGGGAGCACCCGAAGAGAGTACTCTATCGTGCTTCAGAAGAGAAAAAGGCGACAACGCGGCAGAGCTGTAACAGACGCAACGCAGAATACGGAGCATGGTAGGCGAGAGAGTCAACAACGCAGCATTATGAAACAGGCACATCACAACAAACACCCGAGTACACCCGTAGAGATCCAGACCGAGACACGGCCATCGTTAATACTCATAGAATATTCGCCGGGCGAATACCAATGATGGGGTCGGCCGAGAGGTCAGATTGTTGTGGAGGTGTTGAGGTATTTGTGGAGTATTAGTCCGTTTGACCACTTGCAAAAGGTTAACCAATAGCTGACCCAAACTAAGCCTTATACCCCCCCTCCCCCCCACCCCCTGAAACGCCGGGATAGCCGGTCAAACGGATATACGGGCAAACGTGTCAACATCCAAGCGTTTACATTCTCTGCGGATACTGTGGAGAGTTTTTTTCAAGTTCGTCTTGGGAACAGTCTAAAAAGGTATATTATTGTGGATGGTGGAACTCAACTTCAAACGCACGACCCCAAAACCCATTTTCCTTCCGACGACCCCATTTTCTTATGCATTAGTAGGGTATAGGTCCGTTTGACCACTTGCAAAAAAGGTTAACCAATAACTTACCGAATTTATGCCGTACAACAGAGGCAACGTGTCAAGTACCCCTGCCTCTACGAGGCGTTCCGCATTAGCAATGTCAACAAACAAACATTCCAATCCACCGCTCTTCCTTAGTTCCGCGATCATCACATACATACGTCGAAACATGGCAGGCCTACATACAGCAGGCTGCACACTCCGGGGAGAAGTCGCCCACAAATGCATACCGGCAGGTCTCGACATGGTGACGAGCGCGTTGGAAGTACTCTCGATGTGATTCACAGCACGCTGCACTCTAAACACGGACAGGCCGCGGGGAAAAGGCGGGTTCGCGTACTTGGTATATATATATATCTTCAAAGTACGTGAGCTGTTTGAGTTCAACGAGTTTAGGGCCGATGCTCATGCAAGCTGCGTTGTTGGTACTTGTAGGATACTATGTGGGTAAGCTTTTTCACTTGAGAGGAAGGGGCCCTTGTTCACCTAATTGGTTTTTACATGTATGTGCAGTCTTTTTTCTATTTTTTTTTCCACACTATAATGGTTGGTTTTGGTATATTTACTCCAGGTGGGGAATTCTTCAGCTGGAACTCGGCATTTATTTGTTTCCTTGGTACCATTTGCTGGGGGCGCCACAAAACGGTATACCGTGGATACTGGGGTTGGTGGTGAGTGCTGCCCTGTTGCTTGCTGGTGAATAAATCGCAACAAGCGTTCTCATTCCCAGACACTGATATATCGTAATAATTTCGAGATTTTCGGGCCTTGGGTTGTTATTTTTCTTGGCTATACCGTAAACTTGGCGCACAAACAACCTTCATACCGTTCTATGGTGTTTCGAATTTTGGCAAGATAGTCAGACGGGCAGGGTACGGACTACATTCCCAGACACTGGTATATCGTAATAATTTCTAGTTTTTGGGGCCTTGGGTTGTTTTTTTTCTTGGCTACAACGTAAATTATCGTAAAAACAACCTTCAAACCGTTCTATGGTGTTTCGAATTTAGGCGAGATAGTCAGACGGGCAGGGTACTGACAGCAACCCTCGGAGATTTAGGTGGGCGAAAATATCAGTAAACCAAGGGGACAAAGACGCATGTTATTGCGCGGCGTGTGGTGTGCGCGATGCAGGAACCCATTGACGCTCGGCATGCGTACTAATTGTGTCCGAATAAAAAACTTCATTGTTGATTTTGATGCTAGGCCGGCACCTGAGGAACAATCACATGGCACAGGTATGTACTGAAATAATAAACACGCAATAGGTTTTCCTACGATACTCAGGAATTCCTCGGACCGGTACTTGTACGCCGCGAGCAATCTCGCGGTCGAGGTGTGCACGGAATGGAATAGCAAACATACTCCAACAATAATATTGGGTTGTTCCTCAGCTCAGCTAGGGGTTCCCTCTAGACAGAAAGGCTTTGGCTGAAATAATCTGCACCAAACTGTAGAACGCGACAGACATTATTGCAGAGTACCTTCTAGATGGAGGGAAATACACAACTACCCAGCAACACCTCAGTGACATAGCACCGTCGCCACAGTTTTGCCAATCAAATACACCCCCCATCGTAGCACCTGCCCTCGGCGCATCGTCAGAGAACACCAGAACACCAGAACAACAACAAAAAAAACTATCACAACCGAACAAAGTCCCCGCGTGCGGAAAAACCTCCGTGGGTCTCTCCCACCGCCGGTGCTTCCGCCTTAACTTCCCGGAACGGGTATACCCGTGACCGTTTCCCACGCCCTACCGGGTGCATCAAAGTTGGGAGAGTGTTAGCACTTGGGCGAAAATCACAGCCAAGTCCAAACTGTGAGTGTCCCACCCTGCCAGATTGCAGCAGTTCCGACTTGACAACGGCAGGAGAAGCTGGATCGGAAGAGGGGTGGTTATCTTCTCCGTTTCGCCCGCTGGAGATTGTTGCTGGTTCGGAAGATAGATGGCTGTCACCTCTGCTACATACCCTGAACGATGAATCCGTAACGGCGGGCGGAGGAGAAGCAGCAGTGTCGGCTTGCACTGCGACTGCAGAAGTTTGTTCAAACGAGGGAATGCTCTCCTCTCCGTTTCTTCTGCGTGGGGTTATATCCGCGTCGGCGGGTGGGGAAGTAGAAGCGTGGATCTCCTCCACCGCTGTTACAGATGGTGCCGAAGACGGACGGTTCTCTCCTCGATGACGCCTTCCGCACGATGTCTCCATATCGTCGGGTGGAGGAGCACCACGGCCATCGCCGACAGCAGACGAGGAAGGAGCAATGGCTGGTGTCAGATATGGGCGGCTAGCTATTCTGTCCGCCCGGCCGGATGACGTCTCCATGTGGCGGTGCAGAGGTGGGGGAGGTTCGCGGGTCTTCCGCTTACGGGCACCATCACCAACACGGCTGCTCCCCACGTCGTAGAGTGTCTCGCAATGGCCGCGTGAGGGGGGAGGAGGAGCACGGGTCTTTCGTTTCTTGGTGGTGGCAATACTTCCGATGTTTCTCCCGCCGGAAAATCTCTGGGCATGGCCGGATGGTGGTGGTGGAGGAGGAGGAGGAGCGCGGCGCTTGCGTTTTCTTCCGGCGACACCAACACGGAAAGTGCCTGTGACATCGTCGTCATCGGTCGTCGAACCATCACTCTCAAACTCTTCAACCCTGCCCCGACCCTCATCGCCCGTAATCTCGCCCTTCAATGTTGGAGTATTGCCCCTAAGCCCGAAAGAAACGTAACTGCCGCGATGATGATCCTTTTCCGCACCATCGACCCCACCCACATCCCCGCGGCCTCCCCCCTGATCGTTGATGCCGTCACTATCCATCCTTGAACCAACACCTCCGTTCCCGAAGAAAACACCCCCACCCTGTTGGCGGGTGCCATCGACATCCACCGTCGAGCTGCTACTCTCACCCCCGACTCCAACGCCCCTACTTCGATGGCGGGTGCAGTCGGTAACCATTCTCAAACCATCAGCCCCACTTCCAACAACGCCGCGCCCATTCTGACGGGTGGGATTTTCCCGGCCCATCATCGAACCGTTGCCCCCATCCTCGTCAATGCCGTCTCCTTGATGGCTATCGGTATCGCTCTCCGTTGTGGATCCACTGCCACCACCGTCACCGACACCACCGCCACCTTGCTCGTCGATGTCATGTTGATCCATTCTCGAGCCGTTGGCCCCGTCGCCGTCAATGCCACCCCCGCCCTGGTCGTTGATGCTAACGCCACCCATTATCGACCGGTCGCTCCCATCCCCGCCCACGTCAGCTCCACCCCGACCGCTGGTGCCATCGCGATCCAACCTCGATCCACCGACATCAAGTTCCCCCGGACCACGGGTGCTACTTCGATCCATCCCCGCATCATCGAACCCACGCCCAACGACGCCACCCCAATCCCGAATATTTGTGCTATCGTTACCCTTTTCCGGGTCATTATCCCCATTCGGAGCACCGCCACAGTCACCCTGACCGCTGGATAGCCTCCTCCTCGGGATGTAAACCATGCCTTCCTTCACATGCAAAGCACAGACCTCCCGTGTGTTGCAGCCAACCCTGCCGTATAATGCCTTAACCTTGCAGCCTGGGTGGGAACACGTTCGGAATATCGCACTCATCGTCTCCTCTTTCACGCGCGGGGAGCAGACTTCACGCTCGTTGTCGCCGTCCACGGCAACTGCGCGCGGTGTCGCCGAGTCAGAACCAGGCGTTTTGCGGCCATCCACAACGTTGTCGACAGAGCGTTTCACAAGCCTTGGGCGTGAAAACCTTTTCCGAGGAGCGATGACAACCATCTCGCTGGTGGCGTGTACCAAGCAGAAAACCGCCTTCCTGCTGCCAGCAACGCCTCGAGTTGGCCTAGTCCTGCAGCCGCGGTGGGCGCACCTTCGACATGTGACGTTGATCATCCCCTCCTTGGCATGGGGGGAACAAAACTCCGCCTTCGTACTACCACCGTACGACGGGGCTTTCAAACACCCTGGGTGGCCGCATTTCCTGGCTATGAGGTTTTTCATCCCTTCCGAGGAGTGTCGAGCGCAGAACGTCGGATTCCCGCGCCCACCCAGACCGTACGATGGGGCTTTTAGACAGCCTGGTTGAGAGCACCTCTTCGAAATGACGTTAACCATCCCTTCTTTCGCGTGTGGGGCACAGTACTCAGGTCTGTTGCTGCCAGCCACGCCGTATGCGGGGCATTTCAAGCAGCCTGGGTGGGCGCACCTCCGACATGTGATGTTCACCATGCCCGGCTTGGCGTGCGGTGCGCAGAATTCCGGCTTGCAGCTGCCGTTCAGACCATAGGAGGGGGTTTTAATGCAGCCTGGGTGGAGGCACCTGCGGGACTTGACGTTGATCATCCCCTTCGTGGCGTGCGAGAAGCAGAACTTTGCCTTCCTGGTACCTTCCACCCCGTACGACGGAGTTTTGGAGCAACCTTCAGCGGAGCACTTGTTGATGAACCCTCCCACCCCGTGGTTCGTGTCTGAAGAGAAAATTTCCGGATCGCTGATGCTTCCACCACTGCCGCGTGTCGGGGACGTCACGAAGCTGTCGGAAGACCTCCTAGACCCGGTTTGGATCGCTCCCTCTGTGACAATACGACGAGAGGACCTCCCAGATCCGGCACTACGGAGTCCCCCCTTAACGGTAGGGGCACAGACGTCTGGCCTCCATTCTTCGTCCACACTGGCTGCCGGAGTGTCAGCGCAGCCTTGGACAGGTCCATCCTTGCCCACAACTTCCCCCTCCCCACCCACAACGTCATCCTCCTTACCCACAACACCCCCCTCTTTGCCCGCAATGTCCGGCATCGCCTGCTTGTCACCTGGCGACAAAGGGTCCGCCTTGTTCCTCTTCTCTGGCGAGAAGGGTGCCGGCCTTGTGCCAGCATTAGCAGCGGATGCGGACGGCGGTGGAAACCCAGGGTGGGTGTACTTCCGAGATAGGACGTTGATCATCCCTTCCTCAGCATGTAGATAGCAGAACTCCGGTTTGCCGCTACTGGCCACGCCGTACGCCGGATTCTTCAAGCAGCCTGGGTGAGCGCACCTCCTACATGTGACATTCATCATGCCTTCCTTCGCATGTGGGGCGCAGAATTGCGGTTTGCTGCCCTCCAAACCGTAACAAGGGGTTTTAATGCAGCCTGAGTGGTGGCATCTGTTGGATCTGATGTTAACCATCCCTGTCGCGGCGTGCGCGAAGCAGAATTTTACACTACGGCTGCCTTCCACGCCGTACGACGGGGCTTTGGCGCATCCTTCAGCGGAGCACTTTGTACGTATAACGTGCACCCCACCAGGCTTGGTGTCGAGGGAGCCAACCTTCGGCTTGTTCTTGCGGCCAACACCATCTGCCGGGGGTTTCCCGAGAAACGGTTGGGGGTTTCTCCCCGGTAGGACGTTGATCATTCCCTCTTCGGCGTGTGGAGCGCAGAATTCTGCCTTGTTGCTGCCGTTCACGCCGTATGACGGGTATTTGGAGCAATCCCGACGAACGCATTTCCTGGATACGACGTTTACCATGCCTTCCTCGGCGTGCCCTGCGCAATACTTTCGCTTGTTGCTACCAGGCGTCCCATACGCCGGGGTTTTCTTGCAACCCGCGTAAGAGCACCTGCCACACGTAACATTGGTCATTTCCGCCGGCGCGTGAGTGGCGCAGAAGATCGCTCTCCTGCTCCCGTGCCGGCCGAACGCGGGTACCTTCAGGCAGCCCTCATGAGCACATCTCCTACATCTGACATTGACCATGCCTTCGGTAGCGTGCGGTGCGCAGAATTCCGCCTTTCTCGTCCCGTCCACCCCGTAAGACGGAGCTTTGGGGCAACCCGGTTCGGAGCACCTCCTAGACACGACATTTACCATACCCTGTTGCGCATGCGGAGCGCAGTATTCAGGAATTTTGCTGCCGTCCATACCGTACGTCGGAGTCTTGGTGCAGCTGGGGTGTCCGCATATCCTGCGATTCAAGTTTGGCACCCCCTCGTCCGATTGCGGTGCACCGACCTCCGACTTCTTGGTGTCATCCGAACGTCTCGTGGGCGCCGATAACCAGCCCTGGAAGGACTCCTTTCTGACGTCGTCCATAGTTCCCTGGTTGGCGAGCGGGCGGGCGGGGGGCGAGGGCAGAAACACGGAATGTTGCTCTGCGACTGACGAAGAAAAGGCGAGTTCCCACCCAGCAGCATGAAACAGGTTTGTTCTAACACGGTGTGCAAAAGACAAATAAGAAGGTCGCCAGTGGATGCGGTTATAGCCTCTGCTAGTTCAGTAACAAAACAAACGCGATCAATTGGTACATGTAGCAACGTCAACCTTTTTTTTTTCGGGCTAGATTGTCTGCATGGATGCGGTCCGTGGCGTCTAAGCTGATCCAGTTGCCCGCTTGAAGGACAGTAACGGGTGGCAATATCTTCGCGGTCTCATCCCTACCCGTTCCTCGTGGTCCGAGCAGCGCGCTCGCGAACTCCAACAAATTAAGTCAGGTTCCCGGGGTGCCTTGTCCTCCCTCGTTGAGCAGAGCAAAGGGAGTAAAACTTGTAGCTGGACCACGGGTTTCCTTCAAGCCATGTTCAGCGGGCTCCGGATATCATGCGTGACCTCCACATCCGTTCACCCTCTCAATCTGAAACAGTTTAATGATGGTAAAATAGTACGGCCCGCTAAAAGAGAATAATAAATAATTACACATAACTACGCACACGCCGCAACGACCGCACGCGCCCACGCATACCACGCACGTACGTGCGGATATAATATATACTTACAGAAAACTACGCACATGTCGCAACGACCGCACTCGCCCACGCGCACCACGCACGCACCACACATATGTACCTATGCCTTTCAGACGGTAGGGCACACAGGGGGCCTGCCGTTACGTGATGGCGTACGTTGCCGTCCCGCCAAAAGCGGCGCGGGCGTGTGTGCGCGTTCTTGAGTAACTTCTTGTGTTTGTTTCCTGTCATCTTCAGGTGCGTATGGTACGAGCCCAATACCAAGAAGCTAGGCACTTTGCGAGGATAGTACGAACGAACACCGCGCGGGTTGCTAGAACTACAGCCTTCGATGTCTCCTCAAAGTAAGCCCCGTCGTGCAGACACAGCAGTGAACGGTAGTACACAAAGGCAGCGGTACAGCAGTAGTGATCCTTTTTGTTCTTGCCGTTAAGACAGGCGCGGTGCGTTTATTAGTGCGGGGTCTGCTCAAGGGTGCTGCAATCTCACCACGAGATGTAGCTCTTGCAATTATGATCCCCACGGTCCTCTTTGGGGTTCATTGTTTGTGATTGTGTACGAGGTGCTCAAAAGGATATGCAACCAGGACCACTTTTGCACGCCCAACGCACAGACCAAACGTTACGCAAGTCAGCGTTCAGCATAATACAGCTATATGCGGACGTTTCCCCAATGGGTCGGGCCCTGCCGCCGGTATGGTTTGATTTCGTCGAAGGATAATAATGCTCCGCCCGACTGTTAGTTCCGCTCATTCGTGCGGCAGACCGGGCTTCCTCTCCTCCAACGCAATGCATCACCACGGGTAGCGTGGAAAAGTCAGAAGAAGGCAACCAGCGCCTCATTGGTGGGATCGCTAATATTATACGTACATTGCGCTTGTTCAAGGGAGCTCGGGACGTATTAGTGAGCACATGTCATGGCATACATGTTTCACGTGTGTTACCTGCTCTACAGCCGTCATTCTGACTGGAGTAAGACCTACCATTATGGAAAATGTTTATGCGATTATTTTTCTTGTTTTGAGGATCCAGAAATGGCTGCATGAGAGATTAAGGCAGCTTGCAAAGATGAGTATTGACCTGAAAATCGTCGAACTCACGGCTGACGTCCTTGGAAATTAGTTACAAAATAATCTAGTCTAAGGGTCTCCCGTTATAGCTTCTGGGTTTTGGAAAGTGGTTGTTTTTGAATTGGTAGGTCTTGTTTTCCCGTGGGCTATATTTTTGAAAATCTGGCACGCACACTGTCGCCGGTGACTTTAGGTCCCCACCGCCTCCTTCCTATTTCTGCTGCTGTGGTGCTGCTGTGGTGCTGCTGTGGTGCTGTTATGGTGCTGTTGTAGTGGTTTTGAAGGTTGTGGTGCCGCTGCTGCTGTCGCGTTTTGGGTGAGGACGAAGCTCTATCTCGCACACAACAAGCGCGATATGCTGTAGTAGGTGTGTTTGTGATTCTTTGATGTGGGTGTTGGGTGGCGTGTGCGGCAGACAGGTATCATTTCAGGTACTCGTACAGAGTAGTCAGTTGTGACCTGTGATACTTCGTACGAGGTATAATAGTACCCAAAAGTCAAATAATCCCAGTTCTGAGAGGATGGAAGAAGAGGTGTTATTTCTGGGCTCAGAAACCACAAAATCCGGAGATTTCTGGCCTGTTATTTCCGAACCCAGACATAACGATGATTTCTGGTCCAACAATGAATTGTTTATTTTTTGGCGTCGGAGATCCTTGTTGAAGAGATAAATTATCGATCAAAATATTTATCAGAATAGGAGGTCTAAGGTAGCTTGAGCTTAGTTAGAAGGTTCTTCCGCCACTATGTACTGCACTCCTGCTCCTACCTGCTGTATCGATAGTTCTATGGCTTACTGCTGCCGGCGTTGCCGTGTTGTACCGAGACCTAACCCCATTAATACTAAGTTATATCCGTGGGGTACCCCAACCTGGGTCGCTGAGCAGAGCCCTGGGTCGCCGAGCGAAACAGGGCACGACGAAACCACTCTCTGTAACAGTGGCCCTGCCGGATAACGTTTCCTTGGACAACAGTTAAGCACGGGACTCAACACGTTCTATAGTATGCCTTCAATTCACTTGACGAAAAAAGTTGTGCCAGAAATAGTGGGAGTCGACCTGTACGTCCCACGCATGTACCACCTCACGTCGGAAGACAGAGCAAGCACACCACACTGAACCATGAGCTAATTTTGCCAGTAAGGGTTCGGGTATAGTCTACAACAGAAGGAACGCATGTGACCTCCTGAGAGCGTCCCTTAGCAGTACCTGTTCTACGTACAGGTAGAGATGTGCCATTTGAGGTGCTGCTACTGTGCGTGCTCCACAGGTATACTGGTGCTTGATGATGTGTACAGGAAAAACACGATATGCTGCTTGTTGTACATGCGAATAGTTCGGCTTCTGGTGCTGCTGCTCCTGGCATTTCTTCTGATGTATCTAGTTGGTTCGAGTACTACTACAACAGGTGCTACTCGCCACGACTACACCGCCGCCACATGACAATTACTCTACAACTATCTTTGCAGCGTGCCAGCATGCCTCAATACGCGGAAGCGCCCAACTCACCGAAGGGGGTCTTGTGCATACATGGCTACTGGCGATTCGTTTCGTATGTTTTCGCACACCTTTCTTTGTAGGCAGTCGTCGAATAAGTATGCGTCTTCTCGGTGTTTGATTCGTCCGTTTTTGATCACACCCCTACGTGCGCGCCACGGTTAGCCAAACATCCGAACTATTTCCAGGGATCGGCGTCGGTACATCGCCATCGCGGTTGGGGCGCGACCCGTACCTCCCGTTGCGCGCGGGGGGGAAGTCCAACTTTTTCGGCGAGAGCGGAGCGGACATAAGACGATATCTCGGGGTTTTGGCCTCAAGTTATTGCAACTTACAGTACCAAAAAATTGCAATCTGATACCAGCACGTGTTTTTAGGGTCACCATACATCTCCGCGCACGACACCGTTCGCCAAACCTCTGGGTTCTCTGGCCAAGTGCATCTTACGAGTGTAGACAGCCATGCTCTGAAGTAAGGTGTGAGTCGTCATCGATTGGTGTGTGACGGATGCGTCATACATGCGTGTTTGATGTCATTCTGACTGTGAAAAAAAAGGACCCCCTTGGCAACTATTTTGTTTGTGGAACCTGCGTCATAAATTTGACTTTGGGTCGTGGGTTTGAAGTCCAGAGAGGGACTAGTTCCCAAAGAGGCACTTGTTATCATACTTCCCTTCGCTGTTTCGCTTTGCCTCAGTCTTGTTCGCGTGCTCTTTGTGTAAGATTTCAACAGAGCAGCAATTCCGGCGTGAAGGTTACTCGCCGCAAAGAGAACGGGTTAAAACCGTTCAACGATCGAAGACGGGGCCGTCCATGACGAATCATAAACCGCACAAAGAAGCAATGGTTCAAACACGATGTGAAGGAGGAGCGATGGAAATCACACCGAAATCAATTATTGGCAAAATTGAAAATCAAGCGCGGCCGGGCCATCACTCGGGGGGGGGGGGGGGTTCTCTGAACACCTCCGAAAAGGCGATTCCAAAGAAAAAAAAAGAATCGGACCAACAAAGGCATAGTGAGACAGTAGGAATCGAAATATGTCGCGTATGGCCAACAAAAGGCGGGAATCGGGTGCCGCGCGCAACCCACAGGCCCGTCTCGTCGGTGTCCCAAATTCCACGCTAGTGTTGTACAGTACGACACTCAAAGCGACAAACAGTGGCTAAACGACAGGCGAACGCGCACATGGAAACGCACCTACATACAACAGGAAGGCCACCGGAATGACTTCAAATAACCGCGGCCACCGACGCGCACGAAAAGAGCGCTACCGATTACAGTGGCGCACTACAGTAGAGGTCATTCCACCCCACGGTACGGGTTGCACGTCTCGGACCAAACGTTTTTGACGGGTTGATTGACCTCTTGAAACAAGTGAAACTATCGGTTAGCATGATATCTCTACGAGTACATTTGTTTGAAGCCCATTAACAAAAACAACGTTGGTCGGGTTGGGCGAATGAATGTGTTCGAAGTCCCGTTTAGGGTGAGACATTAGGCTCATGTTAGGACCTCAGAAACTTCAGCTGCAAACCTAGCACGGGACGATCCCTACAAGTAGTAATAGCTCAAATGAAACAGAAAGTCAGAAGAGCTATACTGCCACCGCCGCCGAACAACGACAGTGGGGTCTACTAGTGCTCCCCCGTCAGTGCGTTGGCCTGTAGTGCGGGTACCCAGTTTAGTGCGGTCAAAGATTACGAATGCCACGACGATGGAGGTAGCATTGAGGCCGAAACGCTCAAGAGAATGACGGGGTTGCTTAACCCCAACTAGTCGGAATGCCATTCATTCTAGTTTTGGAATAATGGTCGCGTTATATTTTGTATAATAGATGAAAATACGCTCCAGCTGTGAGATCGAAGATGTGGTCGACGCTCGAATTTGCAAGCTGCGCACAGTGTGTGATACTCCAATCGAGCGTACTTACTGGATGCGTGTCCTCGTCAAGGATATTGGTCGGCGACTCCCCTCAGCACTATCGTGTACCAGGGTCAACACGGTGACGTTAGTCAATCTGTGCAGGGAAACTAAAACACCCGTCTGTGAGGGGGACAAATTCTGACGGCTGTAGAATGCATCAGTTTATCATGTATATCCTGTATATCGTATACCCGGTGGAGAGAGCGCGGGGCTTGTAGGGGGGGGGGGTATCCATAGACCATGAGGTTGTCAAGTGGGCTGCATATTCAGTTTACTCACTATAAGTTTTTTGGTGATATATCGAGCTCTACAAGGCACCACCCTCAGGAGGAAAAAATCAAGTTGCTGCACCTCTACCGTAGTATGCTTCAATCCCTAGTCACCCCCCCGTCCTACAGAGCACTCCGACCTCGCGCGATAGTGCGAGGTCCCACTACATTATAGTCATCTAGTACGGCGCCGCAGTACAGAGCACTACAACGACGGCGATAGAGCGATGCCCCCACCACAATGCGGTTATTGTCATCTGCCACGGCACCGTAGTAATGAGGGGTCAGGAGTGCGCCAGACTTGTCTAATGGTGGTCTAGCGTGCATACCGCCGTATTGGGTTGCTGGACATCGCTCCCCGCCCGATACAGAGGTATGCTACCATCGATTTGTGTGCTGTTATCTCAATCAACACCTAACCTTGCCTGATGGCACGCAACTTACCACCAAAAACGGCCAAGTACCACTCTCGATGACGATGATTGTGCAGTAGGAGACCCGCTAAGGGAATGCCCACATCAACCATACTCCCAGTAGGTAAATGCAGGGCGTCCACCAGTCGACGGTTGTTGGGAGATTCACAGTTGTGCTCGCGTCATTCAATAATCGTTGGTTCCACTCAACACTTCGTGAGCGAGGCATTACCAACGATGACAACGACCGCAGTGTACCAGACCTGCGGAAGGACTTCTCGGTGGTACCTACTGCGGTTCAGTGGGTACGACAGTAACTTAGCGTGTCGCCGCTGGCAATAAGGGATAGTTGTTCGTCTCCGACATCAAGAGCTCTGCCCAAAACGACAACCCAATGAAAAATATGGCACTGGGTACCAGGCAGCAGATACCGGACTCCAGGCATGAAAACGAATAGTGTAGAGTCACGACTCCCATTTTTCCCGTGCTAGTCGCCATGCATCTGACGAGAACGTTGTGTGCAAAATATGTCCCGCTGTGAGTTCGTTATTCTGTCAGAATTGTCCAGCTGCGAAAACCATTCTGAAATAACGATGCGCATGACGTCGGCGTTCAACAGAAGGAGACCACCTATTAAAGTTGATCGCGTATAGTTGTTCTCACGCCATTAGGAGGTGGGAGCCCCTTCAAAAACACCTTTGTGGAAGTCTATTTTCTATAACAACGAAGAGCAAACACCTTGGCTCTCGACTGCGTACACTGCTACCAGGAA
The DNA here is from genome assembly GCA_012845835.1 of Undaria pinnatifida. Lineage (NCBI taxonomy): Eukaryota > Phaeophyceae > Laminariales > Alariaceae > Undaria > Undaria pinnatifida. Next base: position 13,317,371 of record JABAKD010000025.1, on the reverse strand, counting down.
TCAAATACGAAGCTGTCGTTGCTGTTTCTGCGCGTACGGAAAAAATCGTTGTTGAGCGGGCGCGGACAAATCGCAAGAAATCTCGGCAAAAACAACCCTGCAGTACCGTTATTGTATGATTGGCTTCACTGCGGTCTGGGTTCTGCTGTGGATGTTTGACGCGTGCTACCATACAGATGGCGTTATTGTTGGGCTAATTTTTTTATTATACTGACTGACCGGGGTTCGATAAGTTTAACCCAATATCGTCGGAACTATTTTTTATTGCGACCTATATTATTTTTTGATTGGTACTGTAGGTTATGGGTTAGTGCATCGGGTTGCATTTTCAGTGTACCCAAAGTCGGTCTTGGATGGCGTATAGAGCTCATCAAAATGAGGAGCCACAGCAAAAAAAAATTACGGCGTATAATTACCGTAGCACGTTCAGCCCGGCTGGAAACCCTCTATTTCGGTGTAACAGACTCGGGTACGAGTCTGCGTGGGTTGCGTGTTACACCTCGGTTATCTAGCACCATCCGCTATAACACACATTCACAGCGACTGACTGAGAGGTCTGTGTAGTTTATCGAGCCTTGGCGTCTTCTAGGCAGTGATGTCTGCGCCCCCCAAAGTCACCGGGCGAAAGGGCCTTTTACCTGTCGCAACCCACATATTATACCAGATAAAGTACCTAATACAAGTCACATAATAGGGGTCTGCAGGCTGCTTTTTGTGTGTGTGTCCCCAATTCACGAGAGGGCGACGATCCAACCTTACCCTACCTCTAATTCTAACCCTAATCCCAACGCGAACCAAGGTTAAGGCGAAGTCACTTACTTACAGAGCTCGGCTTCGCACCGCGCTTCAGCAAAGAAAACTAGATGTATTGGGCACTATAACTGGTATACGTGTGGGGTGGGAACACTGTAGAGGCTTCTCGCTGGACGCGGAAGGTCTGCGGTCTAACTATGAGGCGGGGGGGTGGTCCACCCCGGCGACTAACGCTGACCGCATTGGTTAAACGAACTCTGAAATATTTCCTCAGTTCATTATATACGGAGTAGTACAATACACAAAACCACACAGTCGCAGTGCCTTGTGGGTATACAACCAACATGGTGGGGTCTGTCGGAGACTACTTCTATACCTTGGGTCAATCCGAAGAAAATATGATCAGCTGGGGCCAGGCCTGGATGACAGGAGGATGACCCGCGGGAAGAGAGGTTAAACCTGCAAAAATAATGTTAAACCTGCAAAAATAATATTTGCACATCAATCTTGCACTTGAGGTTTCGTCTGTTGGGAGATGCGAGTACATCCGAGAAAAGGAACTCTAGCAGCATCGAATAATATGCCAGGTACCTGGCAGTGGTTTGGCCCTACATATAATTGCAATGCTGGAGCGCATACGCACTCCTCCGAATTTTGGATCGGGACTGAAGCAACGTTAGACCGTCACGACCTTACCCATCAACGCGGTGATCACGTGTTCTAGAACTAGGCGAAGACCTGCGCCCATGCGTCGATTTCCGCTCAAGAGCGAAAACGATCCATCACCGATACAGCGGTGGTCACAGCCACAACGAAGTGCCAGCGACCGCGTACAAATCCCAACGGAAGAACGTTGGGCCGACACAGTGCCGGTCGTCTAGTAAGAAACAGGACCTGATGTCGGCTAGACGCCTACCCCATAAATGGTGAGTGCCACACTAATCACTCACATTCAAGCCCGAAGTACGTGTTTCCCCCGAAATCGAAATCTGCATGCCTCGGTAGCGGGTGCCCCTTGTTTTTCTCGGACTTTTCAAGGGAGGCGCTCTACACCTCACCCAAAAAGCCGGAAATTGAAAAAGCCTTGACGATTTTGCAACTAGAAAACCCCTTATGGGGACAATTTCACTTGAACTTGGCATAGGGAGCGGTTTTGGGGCTCTAATGGGGTTAAAGCGTGACCCAACCAACACTCCCAAGTTCCTGAAACACTACGAACACTGCATCTCGAAACGCAACGATGGTGTTCCAGCGATATTGAGTGGCGCCGTGCTTGAGCCCCGTCAGACAAAAACAATCCCAACAAAAACGCACCACCCACACCGCATAGGCCGGCCAGTAAGAAAGGGATGTTCAATGCTGGGCGGACGCTGAAAACCTAGGACTGAGATGGCGCGCTCAGCGGCAAGCGTTACATCAAAACCTATATCCTAGCCTAAGCTAAAGGTTGTTCAAGGGTGGTATCATAATAAGAGTCTGGGGCTCGCCCCAAATAGGAGGTCTTGTTGGCGGACCTATACCGTATCATAACACCCGTTGCCCATGGCAAGCACATGCGGCAACCGGCGAACGCGTGCTTTTTACATCTGTAGCTTGATCCGGAACGCAAAGCAGGAAAGCAGATACAGGATGGAATCAAAGGCATGCACAAAAGTACAAAGTAAGGACAATGCGCAATAACCCCACCAGGGTCCAGGTACCGCCGCAACGTTTTGGGCATATTGCACGTTTGGTTGGGTTCCCGCGACATAGTCCATGGAAGCCCACGGTACACGCAGGGGTCGCATGGGAACCCGTGGGAATCTCATGGGAACCCGTGGGAATCTCATGGGAACCCGTGGGAATCTCATGGGAACCCGTAAGAATCCCATGGAGGGTCCCGGGGTAGCGCTCATATTGTAGGATATCCCGCGGGATACCGCAGGGAATCACTATCGTTCCAGCGGTGCTCCAGGAGAAGACCCACTCCATTATATGGGAAACCTTCGTATGCCGTCAGGTTCCGCGGGAATTTGCGCGCATGTATACGCATTGAATCACGAAAGTGCCCGTGGGACGTGATATGGGTTTCCGCGGGCTGCCACCGCATGTTCCGCCGGAAGTCAATCCCGGATGCCGTAATTCTGTCATCGAAGGAGGTTGATTTGAGTATAGTATACCAGGTACTTGGTGCCGTTACAAATCACATGAAATTAAGCCCAGGCTAGCATCTATATAACAACAGAGCAAATGAAAGCTCCGAACACTAGACCGTTGTGGGGTTCTACGCCGTATGTTCTGCGATCCCGAAATGACTGCTGGCAGCAACTGCCAGACGATGTCGGAACGCATGCCTGGTTCTCGTGGGATCTCACGGCAACCTCCTTGCCTGGTTGCTGTCTGTTATCATGAGCTCCAATGGTAATCAAAACGAGCTCCCACGGGTTCTCGCGCAAAAATCGGGAACGCGTAGACTTATCTTACGATTTTCCCACGGATTGCCGCGGTAACAGCGGTCCACACAAAAACATCTCACGAGCTCGCACGGGGACACTGAGAGCCACATACATATAGTTATATACAATGTCCCACGGATGTTGCACGGACCGCCTTGATTTCCGAGACTAGGTAGGTGACGCAGCAAGCGATGCCGTGGAATCCCACAGAATTCAGAGAAATCTCGCAGGAAACCCCAAAGCGATTTTCTAATACGCCGAGAGTCCTCGCGGGGTACAAGAAAATACAACGAAACGCCTCGACGAGCTCGTCAATTTCCGTGGGATCTCGTCAGATACAAACCCAACTCCCATTAGATCCCACGATGGACCGCGGTACTACAGGGATGTCGCACGGTCGGAGGGTAACATGGAAAAACCACCCAAATATTTTCAAGCACTGTACACTAAGACGCAAGTCGTGGAGCTCCATGGGACACTATGGGAAGTCTCACGCATTCCGCGTGGCGCCCCGTGAGGGTTCATCCTCAAGGGTCGTCTCCGGGGTACTGTAAGATACCCCGAGGGAATACCATTAACGGGTTGCTCCGGGATATCTATTTTCGCATGGTATTCCGGCGGTATCTTAGAAGACCCCGTGGGTTCTCGCGGGGAAAACAAATTATAACACCAATTCCCATGGGCTCCTGTATGTTATCTCTAGTTCCCGCCGAAAGTCCGCGGTATACCATGGACTCCTGTGGCGCACGGTGACATATCATATGGGGAAGCCAACAACAAAGAACATCATAATTACTCGTTAGACAGAAGTAGTTGAACGCGGTCGTCCTCAGAGCGGGTGGTAGCCGCTTTGTTCCTTACGCCATACTTCACCCAAATTCGCAACCAAGAGCCGTACAGAGGTCCCGATTATTGCGGAAATACGCATACCCATGTACATGTATCGGGCTATGAGCGTCCCCAGCCAAAACAAGTGATTTCATCGCAGGAGTACAAGGACAAACCGATACTCCAAGGGTAGGTCGCGCACCTTAAGCTCCCCGCCAAGGCAAGTGATGGCGGGCTAGGGTACTTTGGGTGGCGCTACACCGAATGCGCCACAAACACTTCATTCTCGAGTGCGTCCTGATTCTTCGTTGCCTTATATACCACTGGTGGCACTTACTTCATTACCCAAGCCAAAACGGTCTGTCTACCGCTTTTTGGGTTAATATATGCATTATTTTTAATAAGTAATTAATCGCTTAACTTAGGGTTGCTGATTTTCGAACAAGCGTAACCACAACCGCCAAATGTGCCGTCAGACAGTCCAAGGCTCTTCCCGGATCGGCGTCCATTTGTAAGATTGGGACTGGCTTCGGCGAACGACCTTGCAACTGTGCACAACGCCGTGACCACCGAGAATATTCGTACATATATCCTGTGGTCAATTAAGCACCAACCACCGTCAACAAAGGTTTGGACGAACGAAACATTTAGACTAAGATATTGACAACATCCGCAAAGCTGTTCATCGAAACAGCGAGCGGCGTTAGAGCATTACGAGAACACTGGCATTCACTCGTTACTGAGCTTCGCCGTGGTCACTGTCCGCTTCGTTTTCACGATAAAGTCATTCGGCATCAAGCACAAGGAGTAAAACACTATCTCGGTCTTACAGGCCTCCAACCTCGTGGGGGTCTCGTTGGGTCGTACAGACGTGCCAGTAATATTGGCACTGCCTCGTGGTACTGTGTACTGGCCGCGTACAACGCCCTCCTTGATATCCGGAACGTCCTGTAATTCGTTTAGCACACGTAATACTAGAAAGGCGACTCATGGGTGACGAACGAACAATGTACGCGATTGGTCAAGATACCGAGTGTTTGGTATCGAACTCAACCACGGGGCGTCTTCCCGTGCCAAAACGTGACGCTTAAAAAGCGCCCGTCAATAGCGCGTATACGCACAAATCGATGTGAGCCGACAAGGGGGAAAGCGCGAAAAAAAAAGGTCTCCTTCTACGATGAAGGCATGCACTGTAGTAGGGAGGTCGGACGAACGCCAAAAAACGAAAATTGGATATCACAAAAACGTTAACGGATTCATAAACGGACTTGAATGATCTTCCATGTTTGGGAGTGGACGCTGGTGGCTATCCTAGATGAAAAAAAGGTTTAAATTCCAATCAAAACGCGCCCCCCGCGTCTGGTCAAAACACCTCGAGAGGTAGTGGACAAGCACGACTTTCGCAGTGGAAAACAGGTTGACTGAAGCGCGAGCCCGCCGGGAAATTGACGTCATCTATGTAAGGGATGTACTCTGTGTTGAAATTTTTGCCTTAATTGCGGTGCCTGGTTGTGGGCGTCTACTCGGGGTTATGGCGCTTCATGGCCCCTGCCGGTGGCACATTACACACCTAGGGCAAGCTGGGGGATCTCAGGAAATGCATGAGAATTGATGAAGTTGGATGCTATTAACCGGCGGGGGGAGAGGGATCGTGTGGTGGTAACAACAAAGCATCGGAAAATGTCAGAAACAAATTTATATAACTATAATAACGTCAGCTGTGAATTCGAGTGATTTAGGGTAAATACCCATCTTTGCAAGCTAGCTGTTGATACACCGGCCGTCGGCTTTCAATGAGCCGCCATGATTCATTACTGCTAAAGGCAACACCACATATATACGGCAGGGGAAACGCCAAATCAACAGTAATGATGAACATTCAACCCGCAATGAACTATGATCGTGACGACAGCGTTTAAAATGGCGTGAAAAAAATTGATATTTTCAAAACAATTTATGTTTCGGCCTTTCGTTACGCTAGTAAGAGCTACTCACTCGGACTCGATCAGTTTGTTAAAACCACGTAACGTGACATTCAGGCAGACTGCCGATAGCGCGCGCCTAACAGCAAAGAAATGGAGACGCAAAGTAGCAGTGGTTCCTCTAGAGCGCCGGTACATACATGCCAACCAGAGGTGGAACTGCCCGCACCGTCGGGGCGACCGATACAGCTCCGCGTGCCATATATCAGTGGGTGTGGTAATCGGTGCTAAGCTATTTCACAAGCGCCGAAGCGAGGAATAGATCAAATCTAACGACGAGAAGATGATACCACTTCTGTACAAGGATAAATATCCTAAATTGATCAACTCACAGCAGACGTATGGTCGGGGATTATTTAATAGATTCTGAAACAGAACTATAAAAAATTCGTGGCTTGTATTGGTCGGAAGGATTGAAGAGTAGAAATGCTAGGATAAATGGTGATGAAAAATATTGTATAGCTCCGAGAAGACAATCAAAACAAACGTCCGTAACCCTGAGGGGCTCAGGCTGGTCGTCGGATTCTCGCAATGGATTATGTGAGTCGAGGTATTGGGCAAACGATAAATGAAAAGAGAAAAGCCCAATGAGATCATTATCCTCAAGAGCTAACTTTCAGAGCTCTCCAAGCACAAGAGTATCACACAAAAAGCGAGACCTCAGCTGACCAGCTAACGTCGTAATCGAGAAGGCCTTACAGTCTGGTGATTGCACGCCAATCTACCAGCAATTTCAGTAGTTTGTAACCATCTCACATACACTCCCAAGTATTCTACACGTCGGAAAGACAAACGATATGAACCTCATGATTCAAATATATTAGGGAAGATTTCTATGGTCTACCTCATGTTCCCGTGTGGCAGCCAATTGATCTACAGCATCTCGCAAATATTTCGAGGGTTAGAGCAGTAGTACTTATGTACAGATCCTGCCTAGCTATTCGTAACGACAGACACGGGATCTACCCCACACAGATTATTTAGATCATGATCTGTGCGAGATTGGCAGAAGTTTGTCCCCAAAGACGTGGGTGCAATTCTAGAGGGGGACTAAGCCCGCGGCGTAGGAAAAAAACAGGATAGGTTTTGCCTGCGGTGCCCGAACCCTTTGCGTTTTGGCGAAAAATGATGCAGAGTGCTAACACGGTTGCGAGGTAAGCCGCACATGGCCTCCTGCGGATGGTGTGCTATGCCAAACTGTGACAAAACATGTGGGCCAGCCAATCTTTCCGGCACATAAGAATAACTCAGGTGATAACTACTGAAAAGCGCAGAATTCCAGGAAGAGAAGGTGATTAGGCCTGTGATTCAAATCATAGATAAAAAAGAATGCACATGGCAGGCTGGGTAACTGCAGTGGTACAGTGGCGGTTAGTAATCTAGAATCATGTATGCACATCGCAGTGCACATGTGCACATACACAGGGGGACCACTCCAAATAACACGTCGTCATTCTGCACTGCGTATTACGTCAAACGTACCAAGGTATTAACACTTCGGAACATTGCGATTAACACATTGTACAAGCAACTTACTACCTTAAGATGGAGTACGTACAGTAGTTGTAGCGACCATTATTATTGATAACACCTTGTTGTTGATGTTCACCCCAACAACATTCACAGGAGGAGTCACACGTATTCAAAGAAAAAAAAACTACAGTGAGTGGGGGTTGCGGTTCAAGATAGCGGTGTGCCATAACGACGAAAACTATCTTAAACACGTAGCTCTCCTAAATCGGTTTAAGATATGTTTTATCTTAAAGCGAGATTTTGGGTTGAAATAAACTTATCTATAACAGAACATATGGGTTTTAGAGAGCCCCGGCCTGTGGCCATGAGAGCCTAAAGGGCAGGATGTTGCCGTTGTGCCTATTCGAAGTGTTGAAAGCGCATTTCGTACGTACTGTTTACGCAATATTTACCGTGCGTTGGAGGGCCGACACGCAGCACGATCTTTCCTTGTTGCGTACTCGCGGAGTATATTAAAAAAAAGTAAATATAAAGAAGAAACACCTGCGTGAGATGAGCTCACCAGGCTACGTAAAGTATATTGTCGAATGAATTGTTCTCTTTGGCAGGGTTATTCCAACATCATCTATACCCCGTAAGCAGCCAACATAACACAGAGAGGTGAAGCAGCATGGGCATCACTTGTCGGGGTTGACACATCCGTGGCAAACACGTTGCATCTCGTTGTCGCCACGCGGGTCCGCCAACCCGCAGATTCCATGAAGGTAGACTTGACAGACACGGCATCTGTGAGTCGTAAAGTTCGGAGGGCCCGGCGTGTGGTCCGGAACCACAGCGCACTTCGATCCCGCGGCGCAGGGCATTGTGCTACAGCCAGTAAAGCTGTGAGCTGTGTGTCTACCTTGTTCTGCTGTACTTGTATGCCTACATGCCTACGGGTGGTAGTTACTCAGGGTTTCTAGGCTACAGCACTACACGGGCAGGCGGGGTTGGGGGTATGTTCGGTTTAAGATAATCGATGTTCGGTTTACGATAAGGTGTGCCATGCCATTTTTGACTCTCTTAAACACGTGATTCTCTTAAACTAGGCTATCTTAAACCGCAACCCCCACTGTATGAAAAAATGAGCCGCCGGTGTATCACGCAGCTTGCAACAATGAGTATCCACCCTGAAATGATCGAACTCACAGCTGACGTTTGTAGAATACCTTTATGCAATACTTAAGTGGATAGGACTCACAGGTGACGTACTTACAACATTTGAAACACATTTTTTATGACATGATACTCGCACGTTCCAGGTAATATCAGGTATCAAGTCAAAAACCGGAGAACATACACGAGAACATATACGAGGCACATTGCCTGTAATGATAGCTTGAAAATATGAGTATTGACCCGAAATTCGTCGAACTCACACCTGACGTCCTGAAAATATTTTTACAAAATGTTAAGAGTGACAGCGTATAAATTTGGAACCGTGGGTTCGAGTCCCACAGATACTTATTTTGTTTTGCGAGTAGCCGACTTTTATTCTCGAATGCCGAATAAAAATTAACATACCCTGGTATTACATTTCTAATACTACTTTGTATTTGTACTCCTCCCGATAATAAAGCGGGGGGGGAAAAAACACCTACCATACGTATGATAGAGCAGTAGTAGTCTAAATATAGTGGAAACTGCATTAATAAAAATGATAAAAATAGATACTTGCATGATGTTAGATCTAGCTCAAAACTCCCCACCAAAATAAATCAAAAATACCAGCATCAACCATTTAGACTATATATAGTGGACAAAAAATAGGATCCCTCACCGATATAGCTTAATTAAGTGCAAGTACCAACAACGCAGCTTTCAAATACAAGTATTGATCCGAAATTCGTCGAACTCACGGCTGACGTCCTTGAAATAATTTTCATAAAATAACAGTACCTACCAGCAATCAATCGTCGTACGTACACATTATACATATATCATACTTCAATAATACACAATAACACGGCCCGTAATACGCGCGATCGGAGTATCACACACAGCTTGCAAATATTAGTTTCGACAAATATTCGATCTCACAGCTGGGGTGTATTTTTATTTTTATTATATTAGCCTAGTGTAATAACAAGAATTCGCAAAAACAAAAAATAATCGTAATACCAACGCTCATGAGTCGTTCCCAAATATTCTACACAAGAATAAGGAGGCAGGCAACAGGAAAGAGTAGTCCGACCTGCATAACAGAATACCTACCAGCAAAACATCGCATACGCACAAACAAAAACGACAGGCACATACATCGTAAATCGTTCCGACATGTTATGCATAATCATAGTCTAGTCTAATTTGCATAGTCTATATACACCGGGTTGAAGGGATACGAATCAATCCGCAGACCTGCCAGACCAGACACGACACACAGCAAAAGTATGGCCGCACAGCAGCGGGACAGCAGTGTGGTGCGTGTAGAGCTTCATTCACGGTCTTGAAGACCAACTTGTACTTGGAATTAGGGTAGGATACTCTTGCCGCAGGCAATTGATCCCGGGTTCCGTTGTTGTTAAATGTGCACCACCACACCGTACGTGCCGTACTCAGCCTTGATTGTTGCTGGGTACTTGGTGTACGGGTAATTCGTAGGCTGCTGCTGCTGCTGCTGCTGCTGCTGCATGAGGTGTAAGTATGTGCTTGTACATATCAGAAGTAAACTCGTACTGTACAGTACCAAACACCTACAAAGAAAGGCGAGAGAGGAAGGCTGCCATATGTGTACAGGGAGATGAGGATCCGTGGAGCCGACCTACTGAGGTTGGCCTAATATTGTAGAAAGCACACACTCTCCCAACTAAGAAATCACCCAAACAAGAGATAAATCAAGTCGCCGACGAAAAAGACACTCCCCAAAATCAGACACCCCCCAAATAAGTCCTCCTCGAAACGAGAAACTCAGGCCGGATCACTACTCCCCTTCAAAACTGCCTCTGTACCTCTAGGGCGACAGACGACTTCGAAAATGGTGTGCATGCAATCTCCCTGTCGAGTACTAGAAAATTGGCTCGTGCTTCGGTGTGAACAGGCAAAATAGTAGAAGACATTCCCCTGTTCTTTCTATATATATATGGACGACTGTTTGTTGGTATAACTGCTGTTTCGTTTGGCGATGGTGGCCCCAGCCGATTACCGATAACGTTGGGGATTATTGTTGATTTTTAGCATCAGGATATTTAAGGGGGGGCCTGTCGGCGGCTACTTCTAATGGAAAAAGTGTACCATGCCGTCGACGAATACTTAATTGTGTATTTGAATCATACCTTGAGGCAGGAGTTTGGATGGTTCAAGTCCGCAAGTGATAAGAGTATGGATAGGACCGTGAAGGACTCTTCGTATGTTAGCGGGAGGAGGGTGGTCGGCCGATCCCTGAACAGGGATATAGTTACAGGTATCCAATATGGAGAACGTTCGCAGAAATATGTACAATTATTTGCGGTTTTGCCACCTGGAGAACTCTCCTGAGAGCTTCGTAGATACTGCTGTTCAGCCAAGCGAATGTTCGAGCCTGTGTGTCGGGGTCGAAAATATCGTACCGTGGGTTGAAAAGTAACAGGAGAGAGGGGAGTTGGTTGAGGTACGTGTTCGGTCGGACGTGTTTGGCCTTCAGCCAACCCTATTGGTCCGTTGGGATACGTTTAATATTCGTGCTGTACTTGTGTTTCGCAGTTGCAGTATGTGTGGGTCAGACATCATCAACAACTGCAGCGCTCGAACCGCGACGATTTCGGAGTTTCGAATATTATCCCGGCGGCAACCGCAGCAACAGCAAGCACCACGTATAGTAACGAGCCTCGAGATGAAACCACGATAACCAGACAACCGTACGACCGCAGGCACACGTCATTTCATGTATACTTCAATAACCCAATAGACTATAGGACCCGTGGTTTCATGTCTACTTGTTTCCTATGCTACTGATATTGCTGCCCTCCATAAAAAGTTGGTCTAATCTGCGACACCACACACGAGTACTCCGAGCGTACTCGTGCATGCATTTTTTGGTGATGGCTTCCCAGCGATGTAGTGCCGATTTGTGACACCCAGAAAACCGGTAGTATACTGGAAACCAGCACAGTGGGATACGCACCGATGCCAATACTAACATACCGGGTTCAAGTTTCTGCAAGCGACTGAACCAGCACTGTACCGGAAATAAGCACTATTCAAACAGCACTACTAAAGATAGGGACACCGTCGCGGCAATTCAAAACTCACGTTTTCCCTCTCCACCTGCTCCCCGTAGGATGGAGCAGCTGCTGCTTCGCTCCTGATGCGCACGACGCCGTAGAAGGGGATGTCTGGTGTACCCGCTCTTGTATCTCGCCGGGCATGCGGCTGCTTCGGCTTCGGCCCCGTGCCTGCTGTGGAGCGCGCCTGTTTCTTGGTGTTGACTGCGATTTCTGCCTGTCGCTATTTAGGCGGTCGTCTGAACAACAAGGACAGAGGGGTGAAATCGATAGAATATTCCAGTATCCGAATGCCTCGCAATAAATTGCACATCCAAACACAACAAATCGAGAGGTTAGAGGTTAGCCGTGAGACGCGAAGCCACAGCACAGGTGCAACATGCGCCACAGATACCTAGCAGTAGGAAAAGGAATATCCCGTCCATACCAGAGGAGATAGGGCCTGCAACCAAGCTTGAGCCACAAAGCATAAATTAGAGGTTAACTTTGTGTCACGGCTTGGCAGCTCGGTATCATTCAGGTGGGTGCCATATGAGATGTGCTACGTTTAGAATTTCAGTACAGAAATGTTCACGCTATAGTGCCGGTTGAGAAATGCGGTATTCCGCTATAATGCTTGTTCGTGAAAAGTCGCGAACGTTTGAATTGCCAAAAGCAGGCTTGGGCGGAGTAGTGCCGGTTGCTGCTGTAGTGCCGTTGTTTCTGGCTGGTGCAAACCAGCACTACAGAGGGACCACCGCTATACCGCTACTGTATCAGAGATTATCTGCGGCCCTTTCAGTAACAGCAGCAAGCGTCGACTGGGCGGGGTGAGCCACAACTGAACGTGCTACTGAGAAGTGCTGCTCTCGCAACCCCCGTCGCAGGTTACGCTGTTGCCGTTGCTGTTAACTGAGGGGGACACATACGTAGACATGCCGAGAAAGTGTTGTGGTCTGAAGGTTTTGTTGTTTTTTCGTTTTCGTTTCTCGTTCTGCGAACAATCTTCGCCCACGATCCGCCGCCCTTGGGTTTTTCATACAAATTCCTGGAATTGATACACACCAGAATTGATACACACCAGGAGCCACCTGGTGCCACTTGTAGCAGTTGTACAGGAAGCTTTCATATCTACCCTACCGGTCCTGTTATATGTAAGACGCGCCACGGGAGAACCCCCAACCTAAAAATGTCTGAGGAAAAAGAATATCGCTAGCCGTTTTGTTGAAGTTTGTGAAAGATGCGCCTTGAAATTTTCTCCAGTACGACATCAAGCCTTAAAACGGTCGTACCTGTTACTAGGTAGCGGTTCGTTATCCGACGGTCGGTAGGATACGAGTGCCAGAGGAACGCATCATTCATAGGACTACGAAGGAGTGCTCGTACATATCGCTGAGAAGCGCCATTATTAGAGCAGTCCTCGTCGCGGATGTTGCCGTTGTTGCTGTTGTCTCTGGCGACAAGGCAAGCCAAAGCGAAGAACCTATTCGTAAAAAAAATCAGAAATACGGACACTGGGTGGGTTTCTTATTTCGGAGAGGGTGCACAAACTGCACACCCGTATGTTTTCTCCCGGATGTACTAGTTTCCGGTAAATGTCAGGTTTTTTGTGTGATCTTGTTTTATATTTGATGTCGTCTACTGTATGGCAGATTCCAGCTGACAAAGATATTGTCTTCTTGTTTTGACCTACTATGATGGATAAAATTTGAGCGATTATTTCTGGCGATTATTTTTGTAGTTTCGAGGCTCCACAAATTGCTGCATGAGGAATAAGGGGCGTCCATTAGACACTTTTATAGCTCAAAGGAGTGCGATATTTCGTATCTTCAAACCAAGTTCTTTATCGCGATTTTTTCGATTTCGCAAAGCACTTGTTATAAAACTCAAAATTCCCGTTTCTCCCAGAAATACGTGAGATATAAAACTCGGGTTATGTGCCAAGTTACGAACAATTCGGTGACAATCCCGTAGCCCTCGGTCAGTTCCTCACTCCTCACAACAGACAGCACACTGCTGGGTCGAAGGACGTGGCTGCTGCTGCTGCTGCTGCTGCTGTAGCTGCTGCTCCCCGTAGTACGGCAAGCATGAACGCCTGCATCAATCATGACTTTGGCTCCTGGCGTGAACGATGCCGCAGCGCGGACACGGCTGGCGCTCGTGGTGAGACACATTGTCACACAGCTTGTGCCTACTCGACGCTGGCATGCATCGGTGTCTCGCTACTCCCACGACGTATCATCTACAGCAGTAATAGTGCTCGTTAGATCTCTCAGATTCCTGCAGATATTGCCGTGGGAGGAGCCCACACCAGAACGCATGGCATAGTCGACGGCACTGAAATATTGCGGCTGCCATGTGTTGCCTCCTCCCATCTGTGCGTCCGGCGCGCTAACCTCTACCCGCTTGTTGCCGGGTTGGGGGCATACCTCTACTCTCGTCACAAATTCGTCTGGGTGGAGCACTGTTGTGATGGTGCCTCTGAATCCGGGCATCTCGGGCATCCACCCCTCCCGGCCACGGGAGCACCCACCTACCTGCGGTGTGTATTCAACCCCGTCCCCGCGACAATCGCTGCTGTTGTTGTTGTCCATGTTGCGGCGGTGATGATGGATGATATCGTGGAGAAGCAAGCCTCGTGTGGGTAGGTACATGTTGTCCCAGGCGTGTCCAACCCTGTCTGTCAGGAATTCTGGCTGTACTCAACAAAAAAAAACATTAAAAATCGCGATGGGGGAAAAAAGCGCTGTGCGATTTTCCGCAGTTGGGTTGTATTTTGCGGAGCACATGTCGCGAAAATATCGCCATTCCCGGAATGCGTATAAAAATCCAGGTGCGCATAATTTGGCTCTAAACACCCATAATCGCGATTTTCGAGTTTTATAAGTAAGTGTCTATTATGGCGTCTGATTTTTGGAAAGTGGTTTTATTTTGAAATCTGGCACGTACACTGTCGCCGGTGACGTTAGGTCACCACCGCCTCTGCTGCTGTCCCTGCTGCTGGGCTGCTGCTATGGTATGCCTGTGGCGGTTACGATGGTGGTGGTGCTGCTGCTGTCGCGTTTGTGTGGGGACGAAGCGCTGTCCTGCACACAACCAGCGCGGCATGCTGTCGTAGGTGTGTTTGTGATTCCTTGTTGTGGGTGATGAGCGACGTGTTGAGGAGACAGGTATCACACCAGATACAGTATAGGCAGTGGTGACGTGTGATACAGTAGGTGGCCCTTTAGACTATAGTGGCAAACCTGATGAGTGAAGTGCCCTGAATAGTTGCATAAAAATATCCTGGCAAAATGTCAACCCGATATAGTGGCACTTTCCCACTCTTTAGGACGGGGCCCTCAAAAGTGGCATGTTGGGCATCTCACACACCCAATTGTGGCAGTTCCAAACAGCGGTCCCCACTACTGCTGGATCACACCTGCCCACACGCACCCTCAGCAGTGGGCGCCACACGTATCTTGCCAGCCTGCGTGGACCTAGAACTGTGTAAACTCCCAAACCGACCACTGGGAGAGAATCACGGGCACGGATGTCGCCTTGGCTGCGGTGGCCGGCTTCATGGAATATGTGGTGAACCAGAGGAGGAGGGCGGCAGAGAAATACACCGCGTCTGCAACCCGTGCATCGCCAAGAAGCAAAAGACACCCGACTCCTCTAATCAGCCTAAGCGTGCCTCGCCCAACTCGGGACTTGTGGGAGATGGCGCCCCGGCAAACCTTGACATCACCCCGGGCACGCCTGCCCACCCCGCCGCCATGAAGTCCGTGGAAGAATGGGCCGGGTTGGAGGAGCAAGCCGAGTTTGCTGTCACTCTGTCTAAAGACGCATAAGAGATTTTATTGAAGAAGGTTAGCAACACGTACGAGGAAGAGGCGGACAGTGACGAGGAACCAGACAATGCCAAAGATTCTGAGAGCGCGGGGGGTCGGGGGAAGAAGGCGCCGCCGTCGTTCGCAGAGCTGGCTGAAGTTTTTGGTCCTCTAGAACAGTACGCAGAGTCGTGTGGCATTGGCGAAGCCGGGCATTACCTCCGCAATGCGAAGGTGGTGTTCTTCGCAGCGCACTCCGCAGGACCGGCACGGCAGATGGACATTATAACGTTTGCCGACTCTTAGTGCAACCAGTCGACTGACGCCTACACCAAAAGTTCTCGTACGTAGTTGCAGAGCATCGTGGCGGTTGCGTTGATGCGCCGGGGTGAAGAGCGTTTGGCTCTTCAAGCTTGGTTGCTTCAGTTGTTCGCGTCTTTGCGTTGCTGTTGTCATTTCTTCTGCGTGTGTTGAACCCCGTGTTACACGGCCCGCCGGAAAAAAATAAGTGATGTGCCTCCTTCAGTACGTTTGGGCGTGGATTCGGTGGTCTGCCTGCACTGAAAAGTGAAAAATAGGTTTTGACCGCAGAAGGCTCGGCGACCCTTGGATAACCACGTGTCATTTCATGTGTTTCATGCGGATACTGCTGCACACAATTGCTCAACCACGAGGAGTGCAGCAGTACACGGCTTTACCCGCATGTAACAGCGCATGCGAGTGTAGATCCAATGAACCGCTGTCGATATCGTGAACATCGAAGCTTCTTGTTCGATATAGTGGCAATATTGCCACTATTGGCCTTGCAATAGTGGCAATTGTGCCACTATATCGAATAGTGGCACTGCCCCGAATAGTGCACCATTTCACCTTGCCCCTATATGCCATTGTAGAGGGCCACCTACTGTACTTGGTACGAGGTAGTATCCGAAGGTCAAATAATCCCAGTTCTGAGAGGTTGGATAAGCTGTTATTTCTGGCCTCAGAAATCACCAGATCATCAGAAATCACCAGATCCGCTGAATTTTTACCTTCATTATTTCTGAACCCCGAAATAACGATGGTTTCTGGTCCCATAGTGGATGATTTTGTTTTTGTCGTCGGAGATCCCTGTCAAAGAGAGAAATAATCGCTCAAAATATTTCCATATTAGTTGGTCTAATCCGTTGATTTCTGGCCTCGATTATTCTAAAGTCAGAAATATCGATGATTTCTGGTTCCATAGTGGATGGTTTTTACTTTTTTTGTTGTCGGAGATCCCTGTTAAAGAGGGAAATAATCGCTCAAAATATTTCCCAAAATAGTTGATCTTAAGCTGGATCCTATGCAGAAAAACTTGAAGTATGTAGTGAAAATTGTCCTTAGGGAGGTCTCGGGGTATTTGGGCTCAGTTTCGACCATTTCTGACAGAATCGCTTCTTATGAGGATTTTTATTTTTTCAAGAGTTCTTCCGAGTTTTCACCACCGATCAAATCTACTGTTTTGCTAAAAATTGGGCCCCAAATTATATCAAAATCAAAAGTGGTCAAATTTGGATTTGCTCCATACCTCGGAAGCTTTGTACGAGTGTATATGGGTGTAGGATTGTTGTGAAATACGACGGGAATATAGGAAACACGCTACGCATAGAGTTGTCCGCAACCACAGCTTACTACTGCTCATGGCACGACTGGGACACATCACCCTTGCACCGATAATGACCCAAGAAGGGGATAAACCGTATAATATCCTTGCCACCATCGCGTGTGTTGTGACAGCCCTACAGCTGCGCTAGCGAAAGTAAATTCGTCTCCTCGAGGGGATCATTTTGAGTTGAACGACGATCACAACCCGACGTGATTTTCCTGACACTACGAAGCAAACAGAAGTGGATACAGGCGCTGATGCTCCATGAGAGAGGGCTTCTCTCTCCCGGCGATAGTAGAAGCCTTACGGCTCCTTATTCCGTGCCCTATCGTCGGCGAGCTGGTGGTGAAGGGGGATGATTGCCCATCCTGTCGTGGGTCACTCGTGGGGTTCAAAATCTGGCTCAACAAGAATAAAATCCTGAATTGGTTGATTCCCCTATGAAACACATCAAAACAGAATCGAAACCACGATAAGACGGCCCAGGGAACAACTCCATGTTTTTCTTTCTTATGACCGGTTGAAAATCCACCTTCCGTCCAACTTTTACGACTCAAATTTTACTGCATAGGATCCGGTCTTGCTGTGTTTTTATACTTTCGTGCCAATGGTCAATCATCGTGGTGCACCGCCCTTGGGAGAATAAGTTGTTCATGGTATGATATGGCCGTCGCCCCGGTTGTCTAGCGGTCACCCTCAAATACTGCTAGCGTTAGTCGCTGAGTTCGATTTCCACCGTGGCGAGATTGGGCTTTATTTGCAACAATGCACAAGGACGAGGATCAACTGCTGGGAGCGCCTAGCAGCGCGGGTATAGGTACAATTCGATGCGAGTCGACGAGGGAACAAAAATGATTAACTGTTGCCGCGATTAAAACGAAGGTATGTACCGTAGTGAGGAGGGGGGAGGAGAGTCCGCTCTGTGACCCCGGACCTGAGTTGCTAATAGGAGGGAGGGCGAAGAGAGTAGTGGGAGCGTAAGAAATGGGATGAAGGAAGTAAAAAAAGTGACTGTGATACTCATAGAGCTTTCCGTACCTTTCGTGAACGGATTACACCCACTGTAAGTTCTCCTGGGCAAGATGCCTGGTACCAGGTGCCTCGAATTTTCTAGGCCTGGCTGATAATGTCACACCTGGCCAATCCCGGGATACCGGAGATGAAATATACCTGTGACCTACCTTCAGTGAGCGCTATGTGTCCAAAGCTCACAGAACCCCACTCTACCCTACGACACCCTTCCCTACCCTACCCCACTTCACCATACCTCGCTCATGCCGTAGAGGTACCGAGTATGTTAAGGTATCGTTGAGTGCTGAGGATGTCGGAGCGCGACACAACATCACCAGGGCTTTTCACGGGTCTAGCCGCTTGTCGTGGTACGGGTCGGGTTGGAGTGACCCCACCCGAGCCGTGAAAGTTGATAACCTCTTGAAATTGACTCGACCCGTAAAATTTGGAACGCGAATGTACCAACGACAAAAAAAAACTAGACCGGACCTGCGAGTCACGCTGTAGCCGCGGAAACTCCTTGCTAAATATCACAAATCAAGAGCAGGGCATTGCTTACCATGAGTTTTCAAGGGTAACGATTCTTCCCACGGGTTTGGCCAGGAGCCATGCGAGATCTCGCGGGAAGAACTGCTTTTCGGACCTAGACACACCTAACCCAAATCATTGATACGCTTGTAATCGTAGAGGTTCGGCCTTTGCAAACATCCCATACGAGGTGACTCCTTCTACCATAGCCCCCCAATTGTTTGGCCTTTGTCATTCACGAAGAAGTGGCCGAAAAGCGATCTTTGAGCTATCACACTTCGTAATTTTTGCCACTACGCGCGACTTGTGTGTAGTAGTCGATGCTATAGTTCGGTAAAAAGCGGAGGTATCTCCCCGCGCCTCTTGGCTCCGCGAGACGGAGTCAAACACACGCTACGGGCGCTGATGAAACAACGTGCATGATATACAGATGAAGACGCGTGAGAACTTGACAACCATGGTAGCACTTAAGAGTCAGACAACCGATGCTGGGCGCTGATGAAGAAACGTGTACCCCGATGAAGACACGTGAAAAACTTGACAACCATGGTATACCTGCTGCGTCGTAACACCTTACCAGTACTTCGGAACACCCTTCCGTAACTGCTGTGTTGTTTGCTTTGATCGCTTGTTTCAAAAATGACCGCGCGCACTCCAATATACTCAAGTATGCTGTCTCTCGCCACCCGTACCCATATTTTGCGTGCGTCGCTGGTGCCAAAACAGACTCCAGGCCCTACACCCCAACATTTTAGGATCTCTCCTCACTCTGATTTCCAATTTTGACCGCTGTCAGTCCAGAAATACAACTTGTCAAGATGTTGCTTTTGACGCGTGCTACGATAGAGGTGCACCGCTTTTTTTCTGAGGCTCCTCGTTTTGGGAGCTTAAGACCTCTCCCGAAATCTGATTTGAAGAATAATCAAAAGTGCTACCGGAGAAAATGTGACATGGCCTAGATACACCCCCCCAAAAAACTTATTTTCGACGATTTTTGGTCAAGGAGCCCCGTCACTGAGCAATAAAAAACATCAGGCGAAATGTGCTACCTCTATCGTAGCACGCGTCCTATTTGTAATGGAATAGCAAAGAAAACTTTGTTGAACGAAGTATTTCTTTCCCCCATGTTGTTGTAGTCGTGCTTGGTTACCACGGCGTTTGCAGGTATTATTCAATCGCCGAATTCCACAACTACACTCCAGATATATCTCGTGGCTGGGTAAGACGGGCCGGGTGTTTGCCACCGCCCCTCCCAAAGGAGACGGTCAACGACCCTTTTATCGAGCACATCTTGGAGGCGTGCGAAGGGCCTCTCGGCTGGCGTTCACCCGCCCCGCCCCACTTTATACGAGTGTCGTCGTGAATTGCAATTGAAACACTGCTCAACGACCTCCCCCTCGAGCAAAAATGCCCCCTGCCAAGCTACCCTTGCACGATGTCTTCCCTGCACATACACAGTGGGCGCCAGGATCCTCCGCTCGACCAAGCTTCCCTCGGGAAACATGCTCCCACCGGAAACCGGGGCTCGCTCAACATCGGGTGGCTCATGTGACGAGGAGGAGTGATGCGTGAATACCAGTGAGGATCGCATAGTCCCCAAGCAAGCGTTGTAACGGGCGTCCCTTATCGATGAACCATTGAGCGTCCACGGAAAAGGATTCGTCGAATTTTGCCTCATATATGACGTCATCGGTATTCCCAGCGTTGAGAGGGCGGAAAGGGGGATGGTGCGTTCGCTTTTGTGCTGACCGCATCTTGAAACACCTTAAACGGCGGTCCATCACGTCAGCCACTTTTCTCGTGTATGCCGTGAATCGAACACATGATGTCGCCGGTGTCGAACATCCCATCAGATGAAACGTTCTACCCTATGGGATTGGTGCCCTGCAAGCGATCACAACCGGCACGACGTCCAAGCCTCTGTTTTCCCGGCGGTTGACGGGCATCAGCGCCGTGGGTCCATGCGGTAACCCGTGTTGCATGCGGTCGAAGGCATTGTACACCCCTTCTTCCCCTTAGCTAATCGGGTCTTGGGGTTGGGCCCGTCGTGCCCGCTTGACGCGTGGGAAATCAAAACATCGCGGATGAGCGGAGAAGTATGCTCTTGTCCGTAAGATACCGGTGGCATCTTCACGACCACAATTAGACGACAACAAGAGACGACGTTTCCTGGTGTTGGCATTCATTGAGGGTGCATCGAACTAACTAGATTCTCCTAAATACTAATCTGCAGTGTGTTGGAAAGCTGTGTTTTTCCCTCGATAATGTCGACAACCAGAGCTAGCGCTTTGGGGCAGCTAACATCTACAGCAGTCGCTGAGCCTGGCCCGTTTTCCCGTCCTGCACGATATTGGAAGCCGTGATCGAAGTCGAGACATATCTCAACATATATTTGTACGTGGATTGGATATATATCAAAGCATTCCGCGACAAATTATCGTTGAAGAGGTCCAATGGCATTCCCCAGAGCGGTGTAGGTGATGCCCTTCCCGATCGCGGCGGCGACAGGAACGCGACGTGCTTGTGATCCCGGTGTGGATGCGATGATGGAAGGCGTCGGACACCACTCGTTTATCCCCCGCAGAGCCGCAACGGTTTTTGAATCTCCTTGATTTGGCGAGCGTGGGTCGGTCAGCAGGCGTTCGCGGCGGTAAGGTCGGAAGGATTTGTGGTTAATGATAGCGCGCATGACAAGATCGCGGGTCTCGTTCTCTGAGATGGCGTTCATCAACCTCATTCGAAGCTCACTCTGAACAACATCATCGATGCTCTGGAGGATGTCCCCAGGGCAACGCTCGCCTTGGCACCGTTCTCGGCTAGATCCAACGCAGAAGCCAAGGGTGTCCTAGGTGTTGTGTGTGCCTATGGTTACAAAGTTTTGATAAACCGGTAGCGGTTATCCAAAGTATTTTTTTTAATATGTTCCTGATCAAGCGTTCGTTTGGCAATGTTGACGGGATGTACAGCGTCTACCAAATACCGTTAATGAGTAAAACAGGCAAGAACAATGAGCCTTGGAGCTGCTTTACCAAACTGACAATATGTCCCGAACCTCCCCGCCGCGGGTACCTGGCCGGGTGGGCTGTCCACTGGTTTTCAAACCAACGTTTCTATCCAGATAAAAAGATAAAACAAAGCAGCTCCATGGATAGCTACCTGTCCCTGCCGAACGCCGGAGGCACGGAGACGTGGCAAGATGGCCTGCTCGGATTGAATCATGAATCCGGCGTACTTGTATGCTTAAGGGCGTTGATTAGTGGCTCGGCGTCTGTTGCGCGCAACGCAACACGGCTAGGACGCGTGTTGCGCTCCGCAGGGGAACAAGACCTCCGCAGCCTCCCGCGGGAAAAACGCTCGGGGGGGGCTCCAGAGAGCCGCCGGAGGTGTAACATTGCGACATATGCGAAAGTATACGCCTGCGCCTGAAACCAAGTAACGAACTTCGTTTGAACTCCTCCCGAACCTCGAAAAGGCGTGTATCAGGATTCGTTGGGATTTCTTGAAGCAGAAACGGGCTGATGGCACTTACACTCCGAAAGTCAGGAGTGGCTCGGGGCCAGCATCTCTGCACCCAGATCGATTATTGAAAAGGAAACCAAGCATTAAAATACCTACGGCGCATACGACAAAACGTGCCTTACCAAACATTGCGTACGGCGAATAAATACCGAGAAAAGTCTTTTAGTATTTTTTCGGCTACTACGGCGAATAGAAAAAGGTGCCTGAAGGAAAATAAAACCTACGGTGAATAGCAAAAGATGCACCTGGTACTTGTTTTCGGCTATGTAAGGCGAACAGCAAAAGGGGCCCAAAAAATGTTCAACAACGGTCAATTGGACCAGAGGTGCTCCAAACATTTTCGCGTATGTATGGTGATTCTAGAAAAAAAAAATGGCCTCCCAGAACATTTTTCGCCTGTGGCGGGAAAAAAGCAACACAAAGTTTTTTCGCCTGCTGCGGCGAAATGCGCGCCCAAAATTGCGATTAGTGCTGTGCGCAACCAGCCGCGCGACGAGTGTTGCGCAAAACTCTTACTATGACCCAAATGATGCGCCCGCGCAACAGCAGCCCAGCATCAAATTTATGCCCTGGTGTGCTTTCACAAGACGACCAATAGGACAGACACATAAATGACACTCTCTCCCAAATCTCGGCGACAAGGCCTCTTCGAAGAATTGACCACTGAGACGGGTTTCTCATACCGGCGTTTTTGCAACAAAACGATCGGCACGACACAGACCCTTGGACGATCGCCAACCGAGGCTGTACAGGAGCAGCTGCAACACAGGATACAAAATATCGATACAATGATAAACTGGTGCATTTCCGAAACTGTCACATTTATCCCCTCAAGAGGATGTAAAGTTTCCACGCACAGATTGAGCCGCTCCCGCCCGTGCCCCCCCCGCCCCCCCCCCCCCATGAAAAACTGGTACATTCTTCCCAAGACCGACTGAATGATCCCCCCAAAGGATATGTAGTTTCCACGCACAAATTAAGCTGCCCCACCCGCCCCTCCCCGATCCCCCCCTCCCACCCCCGCTCCCCTTTTGATCATAACAAGGCCCCCACGCCCTTCAAAACTCCGCCCTCCCCTCACCGGTTATTCGACTGACAGGATTCACTTGATAAACTGATGCATTTCCTTCCACAGCTGTCAGATTTTGTCCCCCTCAGAAACGGGTTTTTTAGTTTCCGGGCACAGACTGACTCACAACACCCTGTTGACCCTGATAGCTACACTGTAGTTGCAAGGGGAGTCGTCGACCTATATCCTTAACGAGGACACACAACCCGTAACGCGCGATCGGAGTATCACACACAGCTTACAAAGATGAATTTCGACAAAATATTCGATCCCACAGCTGGATTGTAATTTTTTTTCTTCATATTTATATTGGTTCGTGTTTTTGAGAGGACAGGGATTTTGGTCAGGATTTTTTTTCGTCTCGGCCTCAGCGTGGAATTCTCAAAACTGGAATTTCTCGGTCAAAGCGCTTCGTGTGAGCGCCGTCTTCGGGGAGCGGCTCCGACACCCCTCTCCCTGCACTATCTGTTACGCACCTCGACGTGAACGCGGATGGAGGCTGAGCGAGACAAGCGAGAAAACGTTTTATTTTAAACGGTACTCTCCAGGTATTCTTCGGATCTTGATGTTTGGAGAGGTTGATCAAATAAAAACTTGACAAGACATTATTTCCAAACTAAAGTAAAACTTTGCCCCAAAACAAAAAATATTTACTCGAATAAAAAATCGCCATAGTACCGCGGTAGGTATCATATTAAGAGTGCAATAATTGTTTAGTTTTTGATATTTCGGTACGTGCGTACATGAATAGACGTGGGAAGCGCACGCATGACTAAGACGAGGAGGTAATGATTATGCTTATTGCACCAGAAAAAGCCACACAACAGCATTACGAGTGTTTGCGTCCCCGGTCTCGACGGTGGTATTATACGAATTCGGGCATATCGACAATGTTTGTATTCATGCAAGTAATACTGGAGCGAGTAAGAGCACACACACTGATGATGCTCTATCACACACACGCTTTTTGTCTGACTTATGGCATGGGGAAGGTGCATGAAAAGGCAGAGAATATTTTTTCTACATCAAAACAAGAGGGGAAATCGTTCCTCCTGCTGTTGAGCTGCGCCTCGCGAAGGTCGTAGTAATAGACTGTATCCACGGACGATACCAGTGGCATGTATTTGTCGCGGTATCACATCCTTTGGTGGTTACTCTCCCCGAGAAGACTCTTTGGATAAGTATAACCCGTGTGGAAGGCATGCTTTGTTGTTGCTGTGGTGCCTGTCTCCGTTGCTGTTTTGGTCGTTTGCCAGTGAAATAACTGCAAGCGGTTGTGTTCGTACTTAACTGACGAAAAATGTTGAGTTGCTTTCTAGTTAACGTGCTCTGTGCTGCTGATTGTTGATTGATCATCTCTGGTAAGTTATTTAAAACCGGTTGTTGTCCCGGTGGTCTAGTGGTTGCGCTTGAATACTGCTAGCATTGGTCCTTGAGTTCGATTCCCGCCGTGGTGAGATTTAACTTTATATTCAGAAATTCAAAAACAGGAACAACTAACTGCTCAGAACGCCTAGCAGCGTAGGTGGGTACAATTCGACGCGAATCGACGAGAGAAGAAAACGCTGAATTCTTCTCGCGATATAAAGTAAGACGTGTACCGTAGTGGGGAGGGGGATTGTAGGCCCGCTATGTGACCCCGGATCTGAGTTATACGACTGGGAGGGAGTGCGAGCATAGTTCAAGGATCATAAACCGTAAGTAAAATGAAAATAAAAATGTGAAATTTATTACTACTGCTGCAATAATACAGCACCAAAGCAAGTTGCACCGATCTCGGGTTCGATATGGACTGAATATGCCATTGGTCCATGTACAACTTCTCTAGTCACAATCCAGTATGAGATTATAGGCGTTGAACTTGCAAAACTTCTTAGTGAGTCGTGATTTCCTCTATCCACGAAACCCCGGCCGAGCCGATCTACCGAACACACGAAAGTTGGGTTACACTGTGCGGGGCGATGTCGAGGCAGGGGGTCAAATTAAATGTCTACGTACCGGGGTTGGGGTATACGAATACAAATAGCGGTGCGAGTTGCCCCATTTTTTCCTAGTTATTGTAATTACCTTGAAGGAGTTCTGAACCAGGGGGTGGACCCTATTCTGTGGTGCTGGCGTTGTATACGAACATCAGCAAGCTGGAAATTGCACACCGTTCGGGGTGGTGTCGACCCGGAAGCAGTCGTTTTTTGTCCCCGGTTTGATGGAGTTGATGGGGTGTGGAGGGGTTTCTTGAACGGGGATGGAGCCCCATCCTCATCGGGTTCGTCGGAACGCCCCCCTCCCATTGGCTGGCCTATATCTCCCCCGGGTGCCTCTGGCTCTACGAGCTGCACCGCCAATCAACGATAAGCCAATGTGAATAGATTATTGCTACACCGTCATGCGGGGCTGTGTCGCTGCGGGAGATATCGGTCATCGGTTCCGATTTGTCAGGATTTTTGAAACGAGTGTAGGACTCTTTCCTCCCGTGGTGGCGTTGCCTTATGCCCGAGCTCCCGCCAATGAGCGGTAAGCCACTATGGTTGGGGTGTCATTCCGTGCGGGGCGGTGTCGACACGGGATCTCACCGTTATTTTTCCCGCATTTTTGGAGCTGTAGAGATTCCGGGGGGGTATGAATCGGGTATTGGACCCTATCTTCCCCGCGTGCGAAGAAAGTGCCTCCCATTGATGGGCCTCTATCCGCCTGGGACAGCGCTGTGGAGGTCGAACCTATCAGCGATTATCCAACAGGGTTGAGGTTTCCTCACCTTTCGGGGCGGTGTCGACCTGAGAACGCTGGGTTTTCTTCACCGGTTGGTCGAAGTTTGAGAGATATTAAACGACCTCTGGACCGGGGATGGGGCCTTATCCTCCCGAGGTGGAGCTGGCTCAACAGACGAGTCCAGCCAGTCAGAGATCGACCGGTGGGGTCGGAGCTTCCGCACCATGTGGGGAGGTATCAATCCGGATGATTTCCGTTTTCGTTCCCGGGTTATCTGAGTCGTAGATGTGTGGATGGATTCCGGACCCGGGATGCGACCCTATCGTGCCCGGGTGACGCTTACTTTGTGCATAAATCCCGGCCAATGAGCGATCAGACAAACGTGACATGTTTCTATTTTCGTCTGAAGAAATCTGGAGCCTGAAATTCTTAACTGTCAATATCATACGCGCAGTAGTCGCGTACCGTATTTATCAGAAGTGAGCGATCTACAGCTAGCAACAAGCAGAAGCATTGCAATAGCCTTTTAGGGGTCGAATTAAGAAGGAAGCGATACCGCCGTGTTTTGCACCTGGAACCCCGTCAGCACGTCTTTCCACGATCAGACAACACACAGTCAGTCGATCTGGGAGGCTCGGACCTAGATGATACTATTAGTATTATATTACGCACGGTATATTGCGAAAGCTGGCTCAGTGCGCGCCTCTCAGTGGCTACGAAGAGAGCTCCCAGCAGACATGGCCAATCACTATTCTGGCTCCGGATGCTTGATTAAGTGAAAACCCCATAATAATCACACTCATAACGATTTGTCGACAGACTAAACGGCCCGTCGGCGTGTGCTCAGATTTATCCGATCGCAGCTCGGAATCTGATCCACCTAAAAAACGGTAGCAAGTAGTCCATTGTTAGTTTATATCGAACTCTTGGCATTACCTTGCATACTGTACGCGTAGACTATGTTTGTGCGTGGTGACTTTTTTTACTCCATCAAATATTGAATCGAACAATTCGAAGTGCTGCCCTGCCCTACCCGAAGCACGGGGTGCCGGCATGCGGAGCCCTTGTGTATACATCTTTTTCTTCGCTTTCCTCTTACGGTTGCCTACTTAAACCTTTGTCACGAGAAGTCTCTCGCTTCTAGCGGATGCTCACATCGAGTTTCGTTCAGACAAGCCGTCAGGATCCTGGTTCCTATCATACAGCAGCTATGTATGAGGCTGGAGGTGCCAACTCCTACCCAGTTAGAGACCGTCATGAGAGACCCTGGGTGGAAGGATAACCATTGGCCCAACACTTCGGAGCACGCCAAAGTCCACAAGGCAGGCGCCAACGCTGCATGGCGCCTGCTGGGCGACTGCGCTATGACGTATCTCATTGACTACGCCCCCACACCACCCGGTGCGGATCCCCCTGCTCAGCGAACCACCAAAGATGACCACCCTCCTAACGCTGGTTTTCGGTATTGCTCTTCGTGACCGGAGATGACCGCTGGTCAACATACTGATGAGGCGATTCGCTTTGAAGGAGGTTGTGGGGATGATGTCTATGAGACTATCTCGCATCTCTGCCATTTGTTCACCCAAGTCTTCAAATGTTTTACCATGTACACGATTCATTGGTTTGACTTATTCGTACGTGCTCCGCCTTCTTTTGTCTGACACCGATGGTTGATGGTGTGTGATAATAATGTGTGACAGGTTGACAAAATAAATGAGTAAGGGACTATTGTTTTTTTGTTGTATTTGGAGGGCAACCGTTGCAATCATTCCTCATGCTGTTCTAAGGACAGCTGCGTCCGTAAATTCGTTAGTGTGCTGTTGTTGCGTGTCGTGCAGGGCCAGGAGGGGTAATCTTTGACCAACATCTCCTTCTTTCCACACCTCTTTGGCCTAAATATGCGCAACTTGGGCAGTGCTCGTCGGCATGCCCTCATCCGCGACCGTCCACTCTAAAAGGGCCTCGGCGCCCTTGCTTTCTTCTTTGACATCCTTGTTGTCCCCCTGCTGCGCGTTATCGATCGATGTCCTTAGCTTCTTCCTTTTTTTTACGATTTCTTCCGCGGAGGCACTGCCCTCCACCTGGCGCATGTTGTCCCGTCCATTTTCTTGAGCGGGGAACACGTGGGCCGTGCCTCCGTGGAAGAAGTTTGCTCAATAAGGAAGGGTCCCAAGTCGTCGATCCACCTGGCGCATGTTGTCCCTTCGACTTAGCGGGGAACACGTGGACAATGCCTCCGTGGAGGAAGTTTGCAATATAGGAAGACGCCTAAGACGTTGATCCACCTGGCGCATGTTGTCCCCCGTACGCTTTCTTGACCGGGAAGGCGTGGGCAGTGCCTCCACGGAGCAATTTCTCAAGAACAGGAAGACGCTCAAAACGTCGATCCATAACACGAAGTAAGAGGAAAACAAGGGTGCTGAGGCCTCTATCTACATCGTGAAGCAGGAAGACAACAAGGACACCGAGGCGCTGCTAGAGTGGAAGCTCGAGCAGTTGGATTTCGCGTGTTCATGCGCGTCGTTCTCTTCGTAGCCTGACGATCGGTGGCTAATACCGTGTTGCGAATAAGTCGGCGATGGCATGAGGCCTGAAAGAGAGGCCAACAGCGACCCTTGGGATGCAATGGAATGGATAGACCTGTTGTACCGCGGTGTGTTCCGCAAGTCACCGGGAAACGAGAATTCACATAGATAGGTTGTCCAGAGCTCAGGCTTCCCTTCATCTCAGGGAACTCAGGAAAGCCTGAGTTCTGGACAACCCGAATGAGTTCGCGATTTCCAATGACTGGCGGGACACGCCGTAGTACAACAGATCTATCCGGTTTGTTACATCCCTAGTGTCGCCGTCGTCTTTTTTTCCAAATCTCATGCCATCGCCGACATTTTTGGTAAGACAACATTTCGATGCCGATCGACAGGCAAAAAATTGAACGTCGTTCATGAACAAGAAAAAGTGCAATTGCTCAATCTTCCGCTATGGGAAGGTCTCGGCGTCCTTGTTCCCCTCCTGCTCCGCCTTGTGGAGAAGGCTGGCGAATCAAAACCCACCTAAAAAAAACATATCGTGCTTTCAAATGGGGGCGCGGGAGGTGCTGCACCCGTCCGTGTGGGCACACCCATACAGCTTTGACGCCACCACCACATACGAGTTTGTGAGTACTCCTAGAAACTCAGAGTTACGGAGTAGTTGGTCGTTCAAAATCGCAATTTCATAGAGTTGCCGACCAATATCGTCATCAAACGAACCGGTGTACACTTTTCAATGCGGACAGAGCAGCAGTTTCTTGTCATGCGCGTTACCCAACGAGAGTTGTCGATCAATATCCTCGTCCAACCAGCCGGTGTACTTTTCATTGCGGATTGAGCAGTAGTTCCTTGTCCTGCGCGGCACCCAACTCAAAGAGGATGCACTTCGTGTACCACTGACAAGAGAGGATTTGTACGTTTCACTAGTAGTGCCACCGTTAGATACGTTGAAACCTTGCAGCGACGTCTACGTCCGCGGCATAGGTGCTTATAGCGTCATTGGGTTATGTGCGTGGCAACCTTACACTTAGCTTATACGCTGAGATATTACCAACGTTGTTTTGCGCTACCGCCACAGGTCGCCCACAAGTTCAACAAACTCGCCAATGCGCCAGGCGCAACCTCGCGGAAGCTCTTAGTGATATTCGCTCTCCTCGTCTTCTTGCACACTCTGCATGAAGTATTCGTGGCGAGTGAGTTGGGCGACGACATCAAAGCGGTTGTTGGCTATCTGCATGGCGACAAAGAGGCGTCGAAGTTCTCTCAACTCCTCGCTAGCGAGCGCGACAGGGACAAGATGGCTGGGCGCTTCTTTCTGTCGGAGTTGGAGCTATAGAGTACGTTTGTAGAACGCTCTTCGGCAAAAACTCCTCGGACCCCGAAGGAGACAGCACAACCTTTACGATCGCTTCCGCGACCAACAGACTCAGTATTAACACGAAAATGGTACAGTCTACGTATACATTAGTTTCGTTTTTTTGTGGTTAACGTTAGTGAGTCTAGAGTACGGATTCTATGGTACATCGGATACAGGTAGCCAGCCGGCTTATAAGCGGTTCCGAAGAAATTTGTGTATGTGCGGGAAGCATTTAGGCAAAGGAGTGACATAGTAGCACAGTAAATACGGTAGCATGTCTGCAAGGCATCCGTGTCCTGTGACACTGTTCTCTCCTTACTCTGGCGTGCTACACAGGCATGAGCACCGATGCGCGGGTGGTCTCTTGCAAGGGACAAAGAAGGCGCGCAGCTGCCATTGCCACGCCATTTCCTCTGGGTTTGTGTCAGGCGCTCGAGAAACTCGTGGGCGGGCGAAGTGGACCATTGTGCTTCAGCATCAAGGGAAAGACATCATGGTAGGCCACTTTTGTTCGATACGTATGCATTTGTACTCCGGCCTCGATCGCGATTTGTTTTCTACTTTCTCCATGTGTTTCTCTCCCTTTCCTTTTTTTGTTCCTTTCTTTGACTTTTTTTTTTCCTGCCCAATGAAGAGGTCTAGTTCGAGAAAACCGCAAATTGGTCGCATAAGGGCCCGTACCATCGAGGAACATGCCAAATCGTAATTCGATATTGTTTTTTAGAATTTAAGGTAATTTTCATTTGATTGGTCAAAAAATGAATCATCGAGCACGCATTTCCAAAACTATGACAGAAAATGAAACAGCAAAAAATTCAAAATACTTATTTAGTCGAATTCAAGCAGACATCGAGTTGGATTTTGGGGGAGTTGTGCACCTGGACATGGCGTTCACCACATCACGACTTCGTTCGACCTCTATGTCCCCTTTGCTGCTTCCCGTGTGCGGCGACGGGACGGCGCAAGCCCGCATGAGACGTCTAGAGCCATAATCTCCTAGCCGCTGCCGGCAAACGCAAATTCCCCCCATCCACGGCGTTCCGGGAAGGACGCGAGCCATCGCTAGCCTCGGTCGGTGCCGATGGGTGTTCGTGGACATTTTGCGTTATTTTTATTATAAAAAGCACGAAGCCGTTCCACGATAAGAAGCAGAGTCGAACTTTTCGTGAACTTTTCAATAAATTGGAACCCATTCTAAAACACAAACCGAATTTCGATTTTCATAAGCTTTGATAATATGGGCAGTTACTCGCTAATCTCATCAACACGCAAATGTAAATCGAAAAGTTAACATCCGCTTTGAAGCCATCGCTCGCGTGGCCCACGGATGTTCGTTGACAACCTTGCGTTTTTCGAATTCTAATACACACTACGCCGCTCCTCGACAAGAAACAGAGTCGTATGTTACCGGTATCTTCCATGGCACTTGGGATTTTTCCTCATTTTCGACAAGATAGGCCCTTGATAGAGGTGCAGAGCGAAAACGGAGATAAAGAAGGATATAATTTCAAGCAACCGCGGTGGTGATATGTGTTGATCCTGAGCATTGTCCTGTCCCCCCCCCTTAATGATCGGCTATACGTCCACGAATATAACGATGACGCACATAGAGGTTTCGCAAGGCACGTGCAGGGAGCAGTGCGCGGTTCGCGTTGCTTTTGGCGTTGGGTTGAAGTGAATGTTGGTCGAGGTTTGTGCCTTTAGATGAAATCTAGCACGGCGCTATTGTAGGTATATTTCCTACCACCGATCAGCTGGTCTTGTGTATATAGGAGGTGCCTTACTTCTGGTGCGGCTGCTGGTACATGCTGCGACTCGTCGTAGGCAGTTAGAATCCTGCCGCTGTTGTAACTTGCTAGTACTTCAATAGCGACGGCCATACAACAAAAAACGTTAACAAGGAAGGGTGCGGTAAAATTTCCTCTCGCCACTAACCAAAGATAGTGCAGCATCAGTTCATCTCGCCACCAACAAAAAAGAGCAGCAACAGCAGCAGCAGTGGTAGAGCCCTGTCGCACACTCTGAAAGCAAGGGTGTCGGCTTATCCCTCGACTGTTTGACAAGCCATTGCTGCAGCAGCCTCTGCTGCTGCCGCTGCTGCTGCGTACCGTGCCTCCCTGCTGTGTTGTTGTCATGTTTTTCGACAGGGGATTATGCACAGACCCCGAAGGCGCGGGTGTGTGTAAGCTTGCCTATGTTCAAATGTAGTACTCTTGATGCTGCTTCTGCGGTCTGGGTGTCTTGTGTAATATGTGCTCCCTAACAATAATTATATCCTGCTTGATAGATGCCAAAGCGACCTTTTTTACGTTTAAAGGTCAAGACCAACGACATTTTTCTGAAAACAAAGGCAAAAATATATCGTTCTCGTATCGACAGAATTATATGCGAAAAACCAAGACAAAGCGGCGCGATTTTTTGCGCCTCTAGACTACGTACTGATATGCTGCCTCTTCCCTACCCATTTTTGACGGTACCACGCGCAGGGATCCTTTCATAACGAGCGCAGTGCAAGATAAGCACGAACAAACAGGAGGTGGTGGCCAACGATCAGGAAACGGCAACAACTGCCATGGTAACAGGTCCCGCAGAGGGCGTAGCGGTGCGGAGGGTGGCACTGACCGGAGACGCAGTGAGAACCAACGAGCAGGAGACAGCGGCGCCAACTATGGTAGCGAGTCTGTAGCGAGTCGCCACCATGGTCGTCGTGCTGTCTCCTGCTCGTTGGTTTTTACTCGGCCTCCTGTCTGTTCCACCTCCCACACCGGTACGCCCTCTGCTGGGTCGTGGCGGTGCGGGGGGTGGCACAGACGGGAGCCCGAGTAAGAACACTATGCAGCTCAGGCGGGATATAAGCCATGACGTCACACGGAAGAAAATACACAAGAGTACCCATGGTAGACAATGTCCTGGAGACAAAGCCACAAGCGGGACGAATACCACTTGCTTTGTCTATCAGGCCGCGAGCGACGGCGGTCCCCCCCCGCTATGCACGGGATGGGGGGCGTGCTCATTTTTTTGTTGCTTGCCTTAGTCATTTGATCATTGACCACGCATCCCTTTCGAGACGCAGTACCGTTCTTTCTCCTGATAGAGACACCTCCAACATTTGGGCGCTCGTTATGCTTCTTTTATACGAAGCATGCTACATATAAAATCTTTGCTTATCCTATCCACGTCCTGTTTCGTTGTGTGCGTCCACCATTTATCTCCTCGGATATCGATCGTTTTCTCGCTACTCTCTAGTCTACCAAACTCTTCCATGTCACAGGCGTCTAATGTATTCATGTCTAACGCATCCCGTTCCCCCTTGTATGGTCCACAATCTCCTACTACTCTATATATTGTTGTGCCACACGGGCACATATTTTTAGCCACGTCCTCATCCTCCCGACTACTGGCGTATCTCTTTTTTCTGATACGTCCAGATCCCCTATTATACCCGAAATCGCAGTTTCGGCTTTTTGGTGTAGTCCATTGGGCCGTGCGGTTACGTTTTCATTCCAATATCATCCTTCAACCCCCCGGATATCTAAGGGCGTGTCCTCTTTCACAATTTTTATTAGCGCTTGCCTTTCTCCTTCTTGTATTACACTTTTTACTTCTGTCTTGTACCCGCCAAACTTCTCTGCAGACAGTCAGTGTCTCTTCTTGGTCACCCACTATATCCTTCTATATTGTCTCGACTGACTGCGTTATCCCTTCCTATTCCAGCTCTCGCCTTTTGGATGCATTCTCCCATACCGCAATATCAACTATGGCTGGTAACCTCTTTTCTGGCATATTTTTTGCTTTATTTTGCCATTGCAACTTTCTAACGTCCCTAGTTGTTTTAGGTGGGTACATTTCCAGTTCTGCTCTTAATACTGTGTTTTTCGTCGTACTTGAGCATCCTAATGTTTTTTCTACTGCTGTCATCTGCACTATTTTACAGTTGCTTTACGACCTTATCGTCCCCTTCCCATACTCCTCCTGCATACTCTAACTTTGATACAATCTCATTCATCATAATACATACTTCGAAGTATTGTAATCCAAGTGTCAAAGTGCGGGTCTGATGGGGTCGTATCCATCCTGCCTAGTTGTGACTTACCCTTTCCTACTTTTCTCGCAGTGTGTGCATCCCAAGAGCAATCCCTTAAGATCTCCACGCCGACGTACGTATATTGGTCTACGATCGGTAGTGCACCTTCTCCCCAATTCCATTTAAAATTCACCGGATTCACCCTTTCTTCGTTACAGATGACCTGCGCACTTTTTAACGTGTGGGGGAATAGAAAAGCTTTGACCATCTATATGAGGGTCTCCGGTATTTTAATAACCCCAAATTCACCTTATCTGTTGATACATAAATCCTTCCCCACCACCCGCGCCATCGCCTAGACCTAGCACCACGCGTATAGCAAACCCCTACATCTATGCGACCTGAAGCCCTCCCCCCCCCCCCCGCCACACCCCTCCCCCCTCCCCCACAGACAGGAAGGATTTACGGTTTCCACGCACCAAATGAGCTGCCCCACCCACCCCCTTTCCCCCCTCCTCCCCTCACGCCCCTCTTTTGACCAAAATCAGGCCCCCACGTCCTTTAAAACTCCGCCCCCCCCTCACCGGTTATTCGACTTACAGGATTCACTTAATAAGTTGATACATTTCCTTCCACAGCTGTCAGATTTTGTCCCCCTCAGAAACGGGTTTTACAGTTTCCGTGCACAGACTGCCTAACATCACCCTGTTGACCCTGATAACTCCACGGTAGTTGTAAGGGGAGTTGCCGACCTATATCCTTAATGAGGACACACAAACCCGTAATACGCGCGATCGGAGTATCACACACAGCTTGCAAGGATGAGTTTCGACAAAATATTCGATCTCACAAACTGGAGTGTAATTTAATTTTTATTATGTAACTACGATATGTTTGCGGTAAACCACACTACCAACTTATTACGTAGGGTATTCCGTACATACCGTTTGCGTGATCGCCTCCCAACCTATGCCAAGGGAAGTATGACTAACGAAGTAATGTAGTGGGGCGCTTATACACTTACGCGTTCCTTTCAAAACACTAACCATTCGCATTTCTCCCTTTCGTTCTCAATGGCGGTGATAGTGCATGACCACATCACCTCGCCTGTTGTATTTGGCAACATGTATTTCTTTCTTATAACTAGCGATGTCGGAAAATATTGGTAACTACATGATTGTATCTATCGATTGAAATATTCTATCTTTCGATCCATGACCAATAACACCAAAATATGAAGCTTTCAACACGTGTTTTCCTACACCAGAAAACTGGGTTGCATACTACATGTAACATCAAGCCTTCTACAATAAAAAACATTACCAGGCGGGTGATACAGTCTAAAGGGGTGTCTTCTTGCTACAACCGTCAGATTCGTCCCCTCTAAGGGTTTAAAGTTTCCGCGCACACATTGAATTGCCCCCCCCCCCCCCCTCCCCCCCCCCCGGTCCCTCTTGTTCAAACGCCCCACCTAAAATCACAATCTACCAGAGTAGTAAACACTACCAGCCAGCTGATATCATCTAACTATCCTTCTAGCAATCCAATCCGTAGCTCCAACTCGTCTCCGCCCTCCTCCACCCCCCCCCCCCCCCCCCCGTTTTGCTCCCCGCTCAGTTCGTTCAAACGCCCCACTTACGATCGAAAAAAACACTTCTACGCCATTGATATCGCGTCATTATATTTCTAGCCATCCGTGACGTAGCGTTCATTCATCCCCCCTCCCCCCCTCCAATGCCTCCTCCTTCCCCACACCCCGCACGATCGCCTAGACCCAGCACACCGCACGTATAGCAAGCCTCTACGTATATGATTAATACGCGCGATCGGAGTATCACACACAATGTTGCCAGGATGAGTTTCGACCAAATCCTTGATCTCATAGCTGGATTGTATTTAAATTTTGTTATAGAAATAAAAATACACTCCAGCTGTGAGATCGAATATTTTGTCGAAACTCATACTTGCAAGCTGTGTGTGATACTCCAATCGCGCGTATTACGGGTTGTGTGTCCTCATTTTAGACATAGGTCGGTGACTCCCCTTGCAACTACAACAGAGTAGCTATCAGGGTCAACAGGGTGATGTTAGTCAGTCTGTGCGCGGAAACTATAAAACCCGTTTCTGAGGGGGACAAAATCTGACAGCTGTGGAAAGAAATTTATCAGTTTATCAGGTGAATACTGTGAGTCGGTTATCCAGTGAGGGGAGGGCGGAGTTTTGAGGGACGTGGAGGCCTGGTTTTGTTCAAAAGGGGGCGGGAGGGCGGGAGGGGGGGAGGTGACGGGTGGGGCAGGTCAATTTGTGCGTGGAAACTACAAATCCTTCTTGTGGGGGAGGGGGGGGGGGGATGTGCCGGGGGGGGCGGGGGAGGGGGGGGGGGGGGCTATAGGTCGCATAGATGTAGGGGTTTGCTATACGCTTGGTGCTAAGTCTAGGCGATAGTGCGGGTGGTAAGGAAGGAGGGGGCGTTGGGGGCGGGGGTGGGTGTGGAAATTATAGCAGCGGCATGGACGGCTCTAAAACGATAACGAGGCGATATCGAGGTCGTGGAAGTGTTTATTATTCTGTCGGATCTCGATATTAGGTGGGGCGTTTGAGCAAGAAAGAGCGAAGAGCAAAAAAATAAGAAAAAAAGAAGGAGGGGGGGGGGGGGGCGGGGGGGGAGGGGGGGGGCGAGGGGGGGGGGGGGGGGGGGGGGGAGGTTTCCAAGAGGTTTAGGTCACATATAATATTGTTATACACTCCAGCTATGAGATCAAGGATTTGGTCGACACCGATGTTCGCAACATTGTGTGTGATCCTCCGATCGCCCGTATTAATCATATATGTAGGGGCTTGCTATACGCGCGGTGCTGGGTCTAGGCAATCGTGCGGGGTGTGGGAAGGAGGGGGTGTTGAAGGGGGGGAAGGGGGGATGAGTGAAAGAGACGTCATGAATGACTAGAAATATAATGACGTGATATCATTTGCTTAGAAGTATCAAATACTCTGGCCGATTTCGATTTTAAGTGGGCCGTTTCAACGAATTGGGCGGGGAACGAAAGGGGCGGAGGGCGGAGATGAGTTGGAGCTACGGCATGGATGGCTTGATGGATAATGAGATGATATCAGCTCATTAGATTTTGATTTCAGGTATGGCGTTTGAACAAGAGAGATCGGGGTGGGGGGCGAGCATTTCAATATGTGCGCGCGGAAACTATAAACCCTTAAAGGGGACGATTGTGACGGTTGCAGCATGAAGACACCCCTTTATAACACCCGTCTGGTAATGATTTTTATTCTAGAAGGTTTGATGTTACATGTAGTATGCAACCTAGTTCTTAGGTGTAGTAAACAACGTGTTAAAAGCTGCATAGTTTGTTATTGTACATGGATCGAAAGATAGGGTATTTCAATCGATAGGTACTTAGTCTAGATATGTGACCTAAACCTCTTCAAACCCCTCCCCCCCCCCCCCCCCCCCCCCCCCCCCCCTTTGTTTTTTTTCCCGGTCTCTCTTGCTCAAACGCCCCACCTAGCATCGAAATCCGCCAGAGTAATAAACACTTCCACTCCCTGGGTATCAAACTCATTATCGTTTCAGAGCCGTCCATGTCGCTGCTGCAATTTCCACCCCCCCCCCGCCCCCCCCCGCCCCCTCCTTCCCCACGACCCGCACCATCGTCTAGACCTAGGACCACGCGTAAAGCAAATCCCTACATATATGCGACCTAAAGCCTCCCCTACACCCCCCTACACCCCCCCCCCCCTCCCACAGGAAGGATTTATAGATTCCACGCACAAATTGAGCTGCCCCACCTGTCCCTCTCCCCCCTACTCCCCTCCCGCCCGCCTTTTTGATCAAAAGCAGGCCCCCACGTCCTTCAAAACTCCGGCTTCCCCTCACCGGTCATTCGACTTACCGGATCTACTTTATAAACTGATGCATTTCCTTCCACAGCTGTCAGATTTTGTCCTCCTCAGAGACGGGTTTTGTAATTTCCGCGCACAGACTGCCTAACATCACCCTGTTGACCCTGATAGCTACACTGTAGTTGAAGGGGAGTCGCCGATCTATATCCTTAATGAGGACACACAACCCGTAATACGCGCGATCGGAG
Organism: Undaria pinnatifida; assembly: GCA_012845835.1. Classification (NCBI taxonomy): domain Eukaryota; class Phaeophyceae; order Laminariales; family Alariaceae; genus Undaria; species Undaria pinnatifida. Next base: position 13,279,399 of record JABAKD010000025.1, on the reverse strand, counting down.
TATCACACACAGCTTGCAAAGATGATTTTCGACAAAATATTTGATCTCACAGCTAGAGGGTATTTTAATTCTTATAATATAACTACACCATGAGTTTCGACAAAATCTTTCATGTCTCAGCTGGAGTGTATTTTTGCTTCTATATTACAACTACACTGCGCATTTTTTCAAGTGTGAGGGGATAGAAAAGTTTTTTTCGTCGAAACGAGAGTTCCCGGGCACATCTTCGACAAATGGTGCGGAACTTGTCCCCTTGGGGGTTGACCACGTATATTCCCCATTCAACTCCTCAGAGTCTGGCATTGAAGGCCCGGACAAAGACTCGGACGAGACCTGCTCGGCAGAGGCAGACGACGACGACCGGCTGGCAACCTCTCCCCCGCTTCACACAACTTCGACGTCGCCCGAGAGGGCAAACGTCGAAAGGATCCTCTGGCAAAGGGAGCAGAAAGTCCCAACTAGAAATACGTACCAGGCGTGTGCACTCAAGTCCTTGTAACTAACGTTTGACCACGATCCCCATTGGTCAGTGTGGTGGAGAGGGAAGCGAGATCTAATACCTCGGAGGTAGTGATCGAAACACTGACACGTCTCGAGGCTCTTATCTCTGCACTTAGAGTCGCAGAGGAGGTACCTACCGGAGTGTCAGTTAAGATCACTTGTGAAAGATAATTAAAACAGCTTTAAAGTGGTGCTTATGTGGCCGAAAGAAGGAAACGAAGGAGAGAAGCCGGATAAGAAAGGTGATGTAAGGAGGTGTAAGGAGTGATTAAGGTAGGGCTGATCGTCCCGTGATCAATACGGCGCAATGCCCATGTTACGGGCAGATGCACTTTATTGGTCGTTGTGATTACCGAGACAGACCGAAGGTTCCTTGCAATATTCCTTGCAATGTTCCCCGATACATACGGTTGGAAGTTGGTAACAACTTGAATATACAATAACACACATGCGGCAAGTAACAAACGGAGATCCCCCGCATTTTGCACTTCTGTGCTATCGGTGCTACCTCTGCACCTCTAGACTAAGCACAGAGACAGAGCCTCGGAGAGTTTGTCAAGATCACTTGTGAGGAAGAAAAAGATAGGTTGAAAGTGGCGGTTATGTAGCCCAAACATGAAACCGGATAATTGACTAGAGAGGAGCAGAAAAAGTAAGATGTAAGGAAATGTAAGGAGTGATCGAGGTAGGGCTGGCCGTCGCCTGATCAATACGGCACGTTGCCCATGCCACGAGTAGATGTACTATCAATAGTATGTGGGAAGATGTCGATTGAGGGGCCGTACGAACCGTTTAACAAATAAATACGTTCTGACGTTTTCTTTTCTAGGACTTAACTAAATACTATACTTCGTGTGCTCAGGGTAGTGACTTCGAATGAAAGAGATTGTAGTGAACTGCGGAGTCCATGTCCATGTCCCAATATCAATGTCCACCCATCAGGACGAGGAAGTAGACGAAAACGATACCGCTCGTTCCTAAGCAGCATTTTGTTTTTCACGGGTAGAGGAAACCAGGACGCTGGCGACAGTCGCTGGTTTCGAAACCAGCTTCTCACCTACCATACCTGGTACAGTTTAGACAATCCACGTGGCAAGAGTACCTCCGAGGTGTGCCAATTGTCCATCCATCACGAAGGGACGGTAGACTAAAACGGTAAAGCTTGTTTTGAAACCGGCAAAACTTTTCGCTGGTAGACAAAAACAGTACGCTCGTGACAGTAGTAGCTGGTTTCGAAACCAGCTTTGTAACCAATATCTGGTACTCTAAATCGCCTGGCGATATTCAACTCAAAGGCGTGAATGTGCATCCACCACGAAGGAAAGATAGACGAAAACGGTGGTAGCACTACTAGCGAAAACAGTAATAATAGCGCTGGTTTCCAAACATGATGTTTTTAGCCTATCGCCGGTACACAAAAAAACTGAGCTCATTATTACAGCCGCGGGGTTCGGAACCAGCTTTTCAGCGGGGGTTCCCCAGTAACGCGGCGGTGTGTCAGAGCACTATGACCGCCTTATTGCGAGGATAAGCCGCCTTACTCATTCCTGTTTACGAGTGCAATTCCTCAGTCGTGGTAGGCGGTGGTGACTGCCTTGTATCGGGATGCAGTCTTCCAGAGGCGCGCTCTCACCGGCTTTGTTCCACAAATCATACCTAGATAACGTACCAAATATATTTCACTTATATGGAGGTTTCTACGCTATTTTTTTGGAGTTGTATGATTTTTTTTTGTCAAATCGCGAGAGGGCATGGACCCAACCGAACCCTAACCCCAACCCTAACCGCAACCCTTTCCCCGTCCCTACCCCAGGCTAGGGCTGATAAAAAAATGTGCGGACCACCTCCACCATCGAAATGTATTCGGTGCTTTATCTGGTATGATTTGTGGGGTGAGAACATCGCAAAGGCTACTGACCTTCCAGCCTTAGTCAGACCGCCTCACATCCGGTCGCCCCGGTGGCGTATCAGGTTATCCTCGAGCCTGGTATAGGTCAGTTTCGTGAGTTCGAGCCCCGTCGAGTGCATGCTTGAATAAATTCGTTGGGACTTTTTCTTGTGGACAATTGACTTGCGGAAAGCGCGAGAGCGTGAGTTAGCAACATTCGATGAACGATCGACGAGCAGCGGGATTGCTGAACCCTATGCGCGATAAAAATTGAAGGCAAGAACCGGGGAGGAGAAGGGATGACACCTGTGACCACGGCTTGTCCAGAAGCTGGAAAGTGAAAGTGTGCAAAAAAAAAACAAAACAAACAAACAAACAAACAAAAAAACTTATGTGAGAACAACAACATCAACAACAACTTAGAGAGGGACCCCTTCTGTCCCCCCGTCGTAGAACGCCTCCAGGATTAGCGCACAAAATTTAGTCTTCCCCAGTGTGGTCCGCTAGACATCCGATGATGAGACCTCGCTATCAATTGAATTTCCAAAGCAGTT
>JABAKD010000025.1:10574263-10604263 GCA_012845835.1 Undaria pinnatifida | reverse complement strand
CCCAACCCATCCCAACCCCACCCCCTCGAACACTCCACCCTCTCTTTACTCACTGATTGTACGACTTACCCCAGGATATACACAATAAACTGATGTATTATTTCCAAAAATGTCACATTTATCCCCTCGAAATAATGTATAGTTTCCAGGCACATATCGAGCTGCCCCCCCCCCCCCCCCCGCCCCAACCCCCCCCCCCCCCCCCCCCCCCCCCCGCCCCCAATAATATACTGGTGCCAAAACCGTCAGATTTATCCCCTCGAAAGGATTTATAGCTTACATGCACAAATTGCCCCTTCCCCCCCCCCCCCCCCCCCCCCGCCCCCCTCCAAACCCGCTCGCTTTTGATCAAAACCAGGCCCCCCTTTCCCTTCACAGCTGTCAGATTTTGTCCCCCTCAGAAACGGGTTTTATAGTTTCCGCGCACAGACTGACTAAAATCATCCTGTTGACCCTGATAGCTACACTGTAGCTGTAAGGGGAGTCGCCGACCTATATCCTTAATGAGGACACACAACCCGTAATGCGCGCGATCGGAGTATCACACACAGCTTGCAAAGATGAGTTTCGACGAAATCTTCGATCTCACAGCTGGAGTGTATTTTAATTTTTATAATATATTTTTTTTGTATTGATAGGAATGCCCTCAGTATTCGAAGGCAGCAGGTTTCACTCAGCGGTTTTCAACGCAACTCTCAGACTTAGCAGCTGGCTGAACAAATAGATGGGGAAAGCGATCTGGGAATGAAAGGAAAACGCTTGCTCACACGAACAAGTAATAACGTCATCCATGCCGCCGCGGCAGAGTCAAAGGCCAGCAAACACTTCCAAAACGCCGCGGAGCGCTTCTTCTTGAACCCAGCGGCCGCGAGAGGTGATGCGGGGCCCGGATGGATCGCGCTTGATTCGGAGGTTGTGAGGATATCGCAACGCGAAGGCGGTTGTCGATTTTTGACGCAAGGGGAGCTGGCTTGTGGTCGATCCTGCCACTATAGTGATGCCAAAGTCGTTGGTGGGCGCGAAGTGTAGACATCAACCAAGCAGCCCACGTACACAGGCACAAGAGTTAGGACCCCGTGTGGTGTTTGCGCTCTGACCTGAAGCTGGCGGCGATGCGTGAGTCGAGCGTTTCTTCGTCACGGTTTTATTTTGCAGGTTTGCATTTCGAACCAGACGCACATCTGACAAGCATTCGTCCCCTGGTATGACGTACTTCTGTAGTCTAGACTACATATTTTATGATATCAGGGAAATGGATCACTCTACAGCGGTAGTGCTGGGGTGATCAGGCTCATGAGGTAGGCCGGGGCGACGAGATCAGGCGGACGAGTAGAACAGAGAACCAAAGAAGACGTAAAAAACGAGAAATTCAATAGAGAAGATGATGTACTATAGAATTAAATGTGAACCAAAAACTATAAAGTGTAAAAAGTATAAAACGGCCGGCGTATCCCATCGGAATCGACCCACAACCAAATCATCACCGTAACAGGCATGCTTCCACCGGGGTGACTGATCCTGACAGCACACCACCTCAATATCTACATCCATTAGAATGCCCACATTTCCCAACACGAAATTCTCCCATCTATTACTCGTACATACAAGCGTAAACGACACGTCCGTCTGTAGACGACAAGGACATACTGAATATCGGGCGGACTGCAAGTACTACTACACATTTCGTCCCCCATGCTTGTATGTCCGCCTCGATAGCAGTCCAGACCTCTGAAATATTCATCCCTATCAAACAAAAGTCGTCATTTACTTCACCAGCATATCGTGTTTCTATTTTTCTACAATAATTCCAACCCAACACAAACACAAAACCAACCCAACTATAATATAGACTTAGTCTGTCCTTGGGCAAGTTCCCAAACTACAAAGTGTAAACCCGAAATTCCTTCCCAAAATATGTCATCAATATCCCCCTCATTGAATCAGCCAGAAATAAATAAAACAAACGTGATTTCTCAATAAATAGCCAACAACCAAATCCCCGGGAAAAAAAAATAAGCAAGCCATACTCAAACACTTCAAGCATCCGAATCTCAAATCCAAAAGTAAAATCAAAATGTGTAGCATACCACTCAACAAATAGGGTAAGCCTGGAACCTAAATACAATCAGAGATCTCCCCCAGTATATCTCCGAAATTCATCTCACACATCCAATAATTATTACAGTATAAAAAATGAAAATACACTCCAGCTGTGACATCGAAGATTTCGTCGAAACTCATCTTTGCAAGCTGTGTGTGATACTCCGATCGCGCGCATTACGAGTTGTGTGTCCTCATTAAGGATATAGGTCGGCGACTCCCCTTACAACTACAGTGTAGCTATCAGGGTCAACAGGATGATTTTAGTCAGTCTGTGCGCGGAAACTATAAAACCCGTTTCTGAGGGGGACAAAATCTGAAAGCTGTGAAGGGAAATGTATCCTTTCATCAAGTAAGTGAACCTTGTAAGTCGAATAACCGGTGAGGGGGGTGGGGCCGAGTTTTGAAGGACGTGGGGGCCTGGTTTTGATCAAAATCGAGCGGGTTTGGAGGATAATTCTATATTATCCCTTCCCAACATATCAATAAAATTACTCCAGGATCCCCCCAATTCCATCAACGAAATAATGAAACAGCCATCAATCACTCCGACAACCAGATACCAGGTAGGTATACAATTTGCGCATCCAAGTATCCCAATGGGCGTGTCATCAACGTATCTGCTCACCGAGGCTAGAGCCCTAGCCACGTGCAACTACAGAATAAACAGTTGATTCACGCAAATCAGTGGTCAGCATTGACCACAATAATCAGTCGAACAACCATCACTTCCCGAACGTAATACTTGAACAACCATTAAAATTCACTGATCATGAACACACAAAATACCCTTCGGTCGCATTCTCACTGTCCCCCAACCGTCCAGACCTCCGACTATTCAATCGAACATGATCACGACCATGTGATCATGGGTCATGGGTTCATGGTTCACAAATCGAAAGGTTGTGTCGAGCGTAAGGCGACCATAGTATGCAGAGGTCAACGGAAATAATCCAACAGCATCTATACGGTTACTTAATCGACAAAATAATCGACATCATCCAATAACAAGGTTCATGCACTACCAGGTACGACTCTACCGGCAACGGTGTGCTCTCTCAAAACACCCTCGCTGCCCCCCCGCCCGCCCCCCCATCAGCCGCGGCTAGGTCTAGATTCGGCTTTGCAGCGCGGCTCGGGTTGGCCCACCCGAAACGGAGGGGGGGGCATACAGCAGATGTCGCCCCGCAGAGGATTGACTCGGGAAGAGGACGCATGCTGCGGTAGAGGTACAGCGTTTATTTTCCGAGGCTCGTAACCTGAGGGAGTCTATACCTTACCCAAAAACTGATTTTTGAGTATACTGAAGATGAACCTCGATGAAAAGACTCACAGCCTAGGTAAAGAAAGATCAACTTCAAGCAAAACAATTTCATTCCGACATTTTTGTGTTAAGGATCTCCGTCACTCGGAAAATATTTTAGCCGAATATACTACCTCTATCGTAGCACGCGTCAGAGCGGAAGAAAGACACAGCGCATTAGGCTGGTCTACTTGGAATGAACACAACAGCGCGCGTTAAAACTATTGCGTTTCCTAGCCCTAGGTGGCCACATTTGCCGCTTGGCGCCGAGTACTAGCACAACCTCTCCCTACCAACGTGTTTTGAGAGCTAGGCATGGACTAAACCACAGCGGAACTGGTTGGACAAAATGTGGCTTGATTCCGGAGTGGGGGAGTTATATCTTTGCTAAGTTTATGGACCATGAAATAGTTGAAGGCGATGCCCTTATACGTTTATTGAATTTGACGCTTCTGCGTTTGAGCTCGCATTAGTCTAGACGGAATGATGCATATATGAAGCCACTATAGAAAAAAGGCAGCGAGCAGGGGAGCAGGTTGGAATGCCATTGCTCGTACGCCTTTTTCCAGTTATAGCATCTTATTGCAGCTTGGTTTGACTATGGAGATGAAGAAAGACGGATTAATTGAAGCGCCAAGATATACGGCATATCGATAAAAGTTTCTGGGGAGAAATGTTTGGAAAAATTGATATTGAGTAGTGGAGTTGAGCTTAGTCTTGATTCCAATATGGAATCCGCCAAGTCAAGGTTGGATACATATTGATTGGAAGTATGAGACGGAATGTGATGTCATCACCGAAGGGAGGACCATTAGCTTGGTTTGGAGTAATGTACTTGTGGTTTGCAGTAGAGTCATCTGATAGTATTATAAGATAGTAGCACAACGTGCATTCCGTTAAGTGTGTTTCCTTGAGATTGATATATAGGATACTGTTGGAAACGGCATTCCATTGCAGCGGCAAATAATTAGATGGGAAATGTTGTCTGGGTTTGCGTTTGGTGATCATTGGGTTTGAACCAAAGTGTGATATTATGAGTGCGTACAATGATTATCTGTAATTTTGGGGTATGCATACAGGATGGCTTAAGCACAGGAAGCATGACAGTATTGCAAGCAGGGAGAGTGAACGATAATGTGGATCTAACGGTTACTTGCAACAATGTCATGTAGATGTATAACTGAATATGATCTACGGAAATGGTTGATGACGAGGAGTTCATAGTATGTTTGGGATGCCTGGTGTTTCCAGTCTTTCATATTGGATGAGTTGTGCCAAACCGGGCCAGTGTGATGGTTGCAGTGCGTGTTGTGTGCGTGTACGAGGATTGTACGGTAATGAATACAAAGTACGTTTCTATGTACATGTTCTTCCGCCTCATCTGATGGTCTTCTCTGGCTGCCTTCTGCATACCGCATTTCCCAAGCTGACCGGTGCTGAGATTATCCCCTCATGCTAGCATAATGGATCGATCTAGTGCTGGGGTGATCAGCCTTGTGAGGCCCATTGCAAGACGCCGTGGGGACGGGATCAGGCGGAGGAGGAAAGCAGAGAACCAAGGGAGAAGACGTAGAAAAAGAGTTGTATTAAAGAGAAGATCAAGAAGTAAACTAGAATCAAAAACTCTAAAGAATCAAAAGGAAACCACAGCGGGCGTATCCCATCGGAATCGATCCACAACCAAACCATCACCGTAACAGCGGTGACTGGTTCTGACAGCATACCACCTTCATATCTACATCCAATGGAATGCCCCGATTTCCCAATACGAAACTCTCCTATAACTCGTACATGCATGCGTGAACCACACGTCCGTCCGTAGACTACTGTATATCAGGCAAACCGCAAGTACTAGATCGGTCACAGGGTACCATACATGGCACAAATGATTGTAGCTGGTATACAAATGCATTCATGACCCGATTATATGCGAATGTACATATATAGGATGAGTTTGGGGTCGGTTGGGAGTTTGTTTCGTCTCGGCCACAGTGTAGTATGCTCGAAATTGGAATCGTTCGGTCCAATCGCTTCGTTCGAGAACTGGCTTTAGGGAGCGGCTCTAACGCCCCTCGCGCTGTCTTCTCCGTTCAGCACTCCAACGTGAACGCAGATGGGTGCTGAGCGAGACGAGCTAGAAGCGCGTCAATTTTAGCATCTAGAACGGCACTTTCCAGTTAGACTCTGGATCTTTATGTATGGAGAGGTTAACAAAGTATAACTTGGCATGACATAATTTCAAATAGGCGTCATATTTTGTCCCAAAACAAATAGTATTTACCGTAAAAAATATCCCCATGGTTCCGCGGTAGGTATCGTAGTGTAGTGCATTCATTTACTTGATTTCGTTAAGTACACGTACATACATGGATGGACACGTGTGGCAACACCGCATGCATGACTTAAACGAGGAGGATAGTGATTACGACTACTGCGCCAGAAAAAGCCCCACAGCGGCATTACGAGTGGCTGCGTCCCCGGCCTCGAGGGTGGTAGTTCGGGCGCATCGACATTGTTTGTACTCGTGCAAGGAATATAGGTACGAGTATAAACACACACACTGACTGATGCTCTATTCCCCACGCGTGTTTTGTCTGACTTATAGCATGGATGGGGAGGGTGTACCCAGAAACAGGGAACTGCATTTTGTCATAAAAAACGAGGGAAAAATAGTCCCCGTTGTTAAACTGCGCCACGCGAAAGTCGTAGTATGTAGTAGTATGAACGGTATCCACATAGGAAACCAGTTTCATGCATTCGTCCCGTTATCGCATCGGCGGGTGTTTTTTTCTCCCTGAAAGGCTCTACGGAGAAGTTTAGTAGGCGTGGAAGGCGTTCTTTGTTGATGCTGTGGTGCAAGTCTCCGTTGTTGTTTTGGTCGTTTGTCGCGGTAAACTGGAGAAAAAGCGGTCGTGTTGGTACGTGACTGACAAATATTTTTGCGTTGCTTCGTACTTGATGACGTGCTCCTTGCTGCTCGTTGCTGATTGATCATGTCTGGTGAGTTAAATAGAGCGGGTTGCCCCGGTGGTCTGTCTAGTGTTTACGTTCGAATACCACTAGCGTTGGTCTTTCTGGGAATTCGGTTACCACCGTTCGTTGCGTTGTGAGATTTTTTCTATACTTGCAGAAATGAAAAATTTGGACCAATTAACTGAGCTGATAACCCCTAGCGGCGTGGGTAGGAACAATTAGACGCGAATCGACGTGGAAAGAACATGCTGAAATGTTTTCGCGATTAATATAAAGGTATGTACCGTAGTGGGGTGGAGGCAGGAGGGCCTGCTATGTGACCCCTGATCTGAGTAGTTCTCTACTACTGGCAGGTGTTTGTGGTATGCGGTTGTTCGATACGGGTCCGCGGATATTTGGTGGTTTCGCATATTCTGGGGTTTCGTATTATGTGTCGAGGCATTATTCGGTATATGCCTCGGAGTGTAGAGCTGCCCTCCCGCGGGGCGTTCGATGATGTTAATGATACGACCCGGGCTTTGATGATAACGATACTGCCCGTGTATATGTGAGTGGTGCAGCCGGTGACAATCAGGTGCGGCATACCTCCTGTGTGTGGTTTATATGGTGCGGTCTCTGACAAAACGGTATTGACCCACCTGGCGTGTATTTGGTATCCGGTGTACGAGTATTTTATCTTCTCTCCTCGATCTACGCCGTAGCGGCACGCCGCGTGGTTACACAGAACACGTTATACAGCAAGCGAATTCAAACACGATTATCGTGGGTTTCCGGGCCCGGAGCTTGCTGAAGGGTTGTTGTTATGGCCGAGGAGGCCGAGCTGCTTCGGCAGCAGCTTGAGGAAGTGTCGATTAATTTGGCTCAGCGAGACGCGACGTTGGCTGAGCGAAACGCGACGGTGGCTGAGCGAGACGCGGCGTTGTCAGCGGAGAGAGCGTTGAGGATGTCCGCCGAGGCAGCGGTTCAGTCGGGTACCGCTGGGGGGAGCGGGCGGCCCATGCAGCAGGCAAGTGCTGGGCAGCCTGTGCCGGAGCCAGATTACCGTCACCACCAGACCCCCCCGGCGCTCATCTTGTCGTCGCAAAACAGCATGCGGGTGCCCAAGTGTGATGGGCGCAGTCAGCTGCACCTGTGGTCACACAGGTTCCAAGCTTTCTTGACGGCGCGGGGTCTGATCGGGGCGCTTGAGCCCACGACCGACCCTATTCGGATAGCCGGGGCCTTAAGAGGGATGGAGGAGCGCAACCGATCCATCTATCTTCATGGGCAGCAGAGAGTCGAGAAGTGCGAGAAGGCATGGGAATTTCTCATGAAAGCCATGCAAGGACAGCCTGTGGAGGAACGGATGCATGCCGCTTGGTCGGTGGAGGGAGCTTGGAAGGCTGTGATGGCCTCGTATCAGCCGCAGGGTGATGCCGAACGAGATCATCTCGAGAAAGACTTCAAGAACATAGAGATGCAGGGGGATGAGGACCCCAAGCTGCTCTTTGCCCGTGCTGAGGGGAAGCTCAATGTGCTGTCCACATTGGGTATCCGCAAGTCGGGTCGCGACGTGGTTCGCATACTAACACGTCGTCTCCCGTCCGAGTGCGCCGCCTGTTGACGTCGGCATAGGTCCTGCGAGGTCGGCGTACAGGCGCTGCATCCGCTTCTCAGCACGGCACGACGTGGACTTAGCGACGGCTTTGCGGATCCCCTTCCCCCCCGCGCACCCGTCGCAATACCCCAAACGTCCCGTCACGTTGATTCCCATTTGACGAGCAGTCTCACGTAAAACGGTATCGTGGGCGTGGCCAAGGGAACAGTGCAAGTCGTTGATATCTATCCATCTCTGCCTACCAGGCCTTAACACTGCAGCAGCAAGTGCAGGGGGTTTCTCGTGTCTCGCTACCCGAGTGGCCTCAACGTAGTTGCCGAACTACTCCTTGCGGAAAAACACGCGTCCATCGAGCATGTGCGCCCCTTCGTGGTCAAGGGTAATGACGTGCTCCTCTTGGATCACGTTGAATGAGCAGAGGTCAAAATGGTACACCAGGCACAAACGCCACATTCCTCAAGGTCACTGCTACGTCTTCAGCACAATGCATCACTACATCAACGCAACAAAAAAACCCTACCTCCATCTTCTTTCCGTCACCATAGATCAAATACTTCTCGTCGGGGGCAGGGGGTCTCTTGTTGTAAAAGAGAGCAGAATCACCAGTACAATGGATGGAAGCAGCGCTATCTCCAGTCAGAATCTTACTCCCAGGCCTTGTAGGCCTCACGAGACCACCCCCAACAGAAAGAGCATGCCACTTGCCTAAAGACGTTAAGTGCGCGACGAAGAGGGTGGGCCACTCGACCTGCTGTTCGCTGCTTGCCGGTGCCTGGCTGTCGATAGTCGAGGAAAGCGGCCCGCCCTCGTAGGCTCCCCCGGCTCCTCCACTTCTCGGCTTTGGCCGACCTTGCACTCCGTCGCCCACACCGCCCCCGTCCCATTGTTGTGCGCCTCCGCCCACACCGCCCCCGTCCCATTGTTGTGCGCCTCCGCCCACACCGCCCCCGTCCCATTGTTGTGCGCCTCCGCCCACACCGCCCCCGTCCCATTGCTGTACGCCTCCAGCCATACCGCCCCCGTCCAATTCGTCGCCGTGAATCACGAAGCCAGTTTGGTGCTGAGGCCAAGCTCCCGGTGGTGGTGGGTGCTGCTGCCGCTGCTGCTGGTGCTGGTAACTATGGTCTGCAACCCCACGCTGCTGCTGTTGCCCTCCCCCCAACTGCTGCTGCTGCTGCCCATACGGTCGCTGCTGCTGTGTTGTGCTGCTGTAGTGCTCCTGGGGGGGCGGAGGGCCGTGCGGTGGGGCCGCGATTGCCGGGTCCCCGTCGCCGGCTAAGGGGGGGGCTGTCAGTGACCCAGCCCAGTAATCGCAAGCGCCGCGGGGCTTCGAGGTGTGGTACCAGCCGTCGACGCTATCGACTGGTGTAACGCCGGAGTCTTCGCCCACGCCCCTGCCTGCTGCGTCATCCGTACCACAGCAGCAGAAGCCGACGTCAGCGACCGTTGCATCACGGGAGTCCTTGCCCGTGTCCAATTCCCCTGCGCCGCCCGCGACCGTTGCACCGCCGGAATCCTCGCCCGCGCCTCCACCCCTGTGGAGGTGCCGGTGCAGCAGCAGCAGCAACCGCGGGTATCGCAGGCGGTGACGCGGTCGGCGGCGCGACAACGGGGGGGGCTGGGTCCGCAGCATGGCTTCCGGATTATTTCCACATATATCAGTCCTGGTGATATTCATGTTCCGTTCGCGGCTTGACGGAGTTGTATATGTAGTCTATGTGTGGATAGATTATGATCGTGGGATGGGTCCCTATCGTCCCCAGATGCCGATTACTTTTTATACGTTTCCCGGTCAGTGCGACCAGCGAACGGACAACAAAGCCACAAAAAGGTAATATATATAGTCATTATTTTTTCTTTTTATTCGGTCATCAGTTTGTTTCGTCTCGGCCTCAGTATGCGATCCAAAGAAATGAAATTATCGGTCAAATCGCTTCGTTCGAGCGCCGTTTTAGGGATGCAGCTCAAACGCCCCTCACCCTGCCATATCGGTTCCGCACCTGGCCGGGATCGGGTACGTGGGCTGAACGAGACAAGCGAGAAGTGCGCAAATTTTTTGCATTTTGGGCGGTATACGCCCGAGCTATTCTTGGATATTGGCAAATGCGGAGCTTGAACGAAAAACATACGGGAAAACATGTATTTTCCAACTTGTTCGCATCATTTCCATATGCGCTTATTATTTCGTCCCCCACTACTCTTTTTTCATGGTCACACCTCAAGCATATGGCATTTTGTCGTACGACTGCTGTGTCGTCGCTTTTCGATATCGGATTTCAAGGTTGAATACCTTTGTTCGAGCGTTCGTCGTCTTCGAGGGGGGCCGCTTATTACCCGACGACATCATTGCACCCAGTGTCCGTGCTGATTCTTCATCCTCCTAGAGAGAGAAGTTATCATGTGATCAAAGGCTGTGAAACAAAGTAAACCAAACAAATACAATAAATCAAGGTATAAAGGAAGTGAAATGCTGGCGTACCGGGTACGAGAACACAACGAAACAGGCCAGACCATGAAAAAAAAAAAAAAAACGCAATGAACGGAGTCGCGTTTAAAATTTGCAGTACGAGAAACAATGTTTTGTCGGTATTTTTTTCGCCGCTCTAAAGTTTCCTCTAATAAAGTCTATTGGTCCACGATCCACGATCCATTTTTCAGGATCGCAAAATATATATCCCACACAAATTACATGTTTGGTTATCCCCACAAACGAAACGTGGACGATGCACTTCCAAAGGTAGGTGTGATCATCAAGGTAATAATGTTTCAAACGTTTTGTTGTATGGTTGCGAGAATTGCGCTGGATACTGCGTTTTATTGTTGCTGGTCAATGGATCATGTGCGCCTGCAATAAATTGATGACAGTATAATAAAATATATATTATAAAAATATAAAATACACTCCAGCAGCTGTGAGATCAAATATTTTGCCGAAACTCATCTTTGCAAGCTGTGTGTGATGCTCTGATCGCGCGGATTACGGGTTGTGTGTCTTCGTGAAGGATATTGGTCGGCGACTCCCCTTGCAAGTACAATGTAGCTATCAGGGTCAACAGGTTGATGTTAGGCAGTCTGTGCGCGGAAACTATAAAACCCGTTTCTGAGGGGGACAAAATCTGACAGCTGTGGAATGAAATGCACGGTTTATCAAGTGAGTACTGTACGTCGAATAACAGGTGAGGGGAGGGCGGAGTTATTAAGGACGTGGGGGCCTGATTGTCATCTAAAAGGGGATGGGAGGGGGGGAGGGGGGGGGGAGGGGACGGGTGGGGCAGCTCAATTTGTGCGTGGAAAATATAAATCCTTCTTGTGGGGGAGGGGGGGGGAGATGTGCCGGGGGGCGGGGGCGGGGGGCGGGGGGGCAGGGCTTTAGGTCGCATAGATGAAGGGGTTTGCTATACGCGTGGTGCTAGGTCTAAGCGATGGTGCGGGTTGTGGGGAAGGAGGGGGCGTTGGGGGCGGGGGTGGGTGGGAATTGCAGCAGCCGCATGGACGGCTCTAAAACGATAACGAGGCGGTATCCAGAGCGTGGAAATGTTTATTACTCTGGCGGATTTCGATATTATGTGGGGCGTTCTAAGCAAGAGAAAGCGAGGACAAAAAAAAATAATAATGGCGGGGGGGGGGGGGAGAAGGTTTTCAAGAGGCTTAGGTCACATATAATAATAAAATACCCTCCAGCTATGAGATCAAGGATTTGGTCGACACTGATCTTCGCAACAGTTTTGTGATCCTCCGATCGCGCGTACTAATCATATATGTAGGGGCTTGCTATACGCGCGGTGCTGGGTCTAGGCGATCGTGCGGGGTGTGGGGAAGGAGGGGGCGTTGGAGGGGGGCAGGGGGGGTCAATGAAAGCTACGTCATGTATAGCTAGAAAGATATTGACGTGATACCAATTGCTTAGAAGTGTTTATTACTCTGGCTGATTTCGATTGTGAGTGGGGCGTTTGAACGAACTGGGCGGGGAACAAAAAGGGGTGGGGGGGGCGGAGGGAGGAGAGGAGTTGGAGCTACGGCATGGATGGCTAGATGGATAATGAGATGATATCAGCTGGCTGGTGTTGTTTACTTCTCTGGTAGATTTTGATTTTAGGGGCGTTTGAACAAGAGGGATCGGGGGGGGGGGGGGGGGGGGGAGGGGGCGAGCATTTCAATATGTGCGCGGAGACTATAAACCCTTAGAGAGGACGAATGTGACGATTGCAGCAATGAGACCCCTTTTTTATCACCCGCTGGTAATGTTTATTATTGTAGAAGGTTTGATGTGACATGTAGTATGCAACCCAGTTCTTGGTCTAGTAAACAACGCGTTAAAACTTCATAATTTGTTATTGTACATGGATCGAAAGATAGAAAATATCAATCGATAGGTACAATCATGTAGATACCATTAATTTCTGACATCGCTAATTATAAGAAAGAGATACATATTGCCAAATACAACAGGCAAGGTGATGTGGTCATGCAATGTCACCGCCATTGAGAACGAAAGGGAGAAATGCGAATCGTTGATGTTTTGAAAGGAACGCTTAGTGTACACGCGCTCAATGACGTTACTTCGTTAGTCATACTTCGCTTGGAATAGGTTGGTAGGCGATCATGCGGACGGAATGTACGGAATACCTTACGTAATAAGTGGGTAGTGAGGTTTACCGCAATTTTAACATATCTGTCTGTACCTCCTTTTCACATTATTGTTGTCTCACATACACGATTTTACGCCGATGATTTTGGCCGTGCCGATGTGGGGTTCTGAGGTCGTCAACTCTAATACAGAGATACATCTTTTTAATACACTAAGCGAGGTGACGTGGGCATGCGATGTCACCACTATTTAACGCGAGGGTGACTTTACTTTGTCAGGCATGTGCTACTGCGTTTGGTAGAGGTTGTCAGGCCATCATGCAAACGGCCGGAGGCACGAAATACCCTGCGTAATAGGTTGGTAGTGTGGTCTACCGCAGTGTAAAAACATAGCTGCCTGTACTCCTTTTTCACATTGGTATTATCTAGTGTACGATTATATGCCCTGTTTTTTCCCCACTGTTGTCGAAGATGTTGTGGTCCTGTAGATGTCGCGTCCATGTCTGGTGCTCTTGTTAGTGGTGCTCATGAAAACATGCCCTAGCGTGTAGTAGATGATCGCTGAGTGGTGTTCCCTTCCATTACATCAAGCCAGGTAGTATATGTCAACGCAACCGCTTGCTTGAAAACGACAAATGAAATTCCGCACACAACTGACACAGAGAAGACGCGGCCCGAAGATTGGTCAGTATACCGACGGTCAGGAACAGGTTTTCGTGCAGCGCACTTGATCTTTACTACCGCTCCTCACTCCACCCGAGACACTACGGGCATGCGTTGGACCCAGTTCGCTGATGCCCAAAACCAATTTCAAAGGAGGTGATGTGGTGGGCGAATGCTATAATGATTCGCGCTGCTGCGATTACCCAGTCTCTCGTTCTGTTTGTTCTTGCGTTCCTCATGAACCTGTTTTTCGGCAACGAGCAGTTGTGACCCATTTTAGGTTTTTGGGTCGACTTTATGTAAACTTTTGTGATGTTTCTGACTCTTGGGGATCTCTATTGGGAACCCAGGGTATACGGGTTCCATCTTTTGACTGGGTTTTGTATGTGAACGTATATATGGTTTTAGTGTGTGGGCATTCTTGGTTGATGTTCTAGACTTCGTTATCGTGTTGTTTCAGAGTGGTGTTTCCGAATACATATTATTTTGTGTCCGCGTGGTTGTTTTAGTTGATGTTCTAGCCTTCGTTATCGTGTTGTTTCAGAGTTGTGTTTTTGAACACGTATTATTTTGTGTTTGCGTGGTTGTTGCTATACGTGTATGTTTTGGGTGACGTTCTAGACTTCGTTATTGTGCTACACTATATGTTTTGGTTGATGTTCTAGGCTTCGTTATCGTGTTGTTTCAGAGTGGTGTTTTTGAACACGTATTATTTTGAGTTCGCGTGGTTGTTGTTATACGTGAATGTCTTTGTTGATGTTCTAGACTTCGTTATCGTGTTGTTTCAGAGTGGTGTTTTTAAAAACAAATTAGTTTGCAGTGGTTGGTTGGAGTTGGCCTGTTGTGCATATCCGCGAAACGTATTAATGTACGCCGAGAAACCTGCTTCGGGGGGCTGAAAACGAAGTTGCGGGGGATGTTTGGGAATTTCAACGTTCCCCCTGGCGGCTATTGGCAATATGTATAAGGACCTTGTTGGAAATGTCATGTCGTATTCACCAGAAAATAACCGAAGATATAGAGTAATAGGCATGTTCTTGACAATATCTCCTGTGCGCCACAGCAATCGACAATATAGCAGTTTCATAAAAAATAGGGTCTTCTGCACAAATATCTCATGGTATTTATCACAAGCATACGCCAGTCAGACGCAAGACAAATAAGAAAAAAAAAAAAAAAAGTTCAGAGAAGAAGGAAAAGCGGCATTACATTCCGATTCAAGATCACACTGTTGTGTCAAGCCCAAGCAGGCGCTGATTGCTCTTATCTGTTGTGGGCAACATATATGGCTAATAGCATGCCGGAACATGGCGATTTGACCGCTCTTCTTATGTCCCGTGTGGCTTTATCGTGACGCTCTGGGCACCAACTGCACAGATTCATCCCGAGATCGAAAGGGTTGGTACGAATTGCGGTCACATATGATTTTATTGCCCTACGCGAGAAGCATCAAGAAAACCAGCGAAAATATCAGCGAGCTTGGGCTTCGGACCTAATAAGCGAATAAAGACTGATTCTACTATAACCCCCCCCAAAAAAACAAGCATTTTCCTTCAATGAACGTTTCATGGCTTCCCGATACAAGGAAGGATACTATTGAAGACATAAGTATCCATATATTTTCTTGTGTGCAAGGTCTATCGATCGATGACGTCGGGGTGTCGAGGGACACCACATTTCAGCAGATACGATCAAGAGATGGTTTTGAAACCGGCGATTCCTTTAAAGAAAAGTTGGGAGGCTACCGTAGAACGACTCTGATATCGGATTTTTCAGCGATTTGTTTTAGTGACTCATAAACGACAAAGAGGTGATCGTTCGGGCAGCAAGTATTCCATGATTATTCGACCATTATGCCAGTGAGTCAAACAAAATACGCACTATTTTTGCCTGACTTCAGGCTTGTTTCCGCGGTTGGATGTTATGCTCGAGTCGTGCCAGTCTTAGTTCCACATGATATTATGTCGTTTTTCTTTAAACATCCCATTTTTGTTTGTAATTTAGTGTGCTTATAACCGGGAGGCCCTGAATCCCGCACAGAAATAGCTAGTATTCGTCCATGTATATTGCGTTTGGTTCTGTTGCCTGTTGCTGTTCAAGTAGCGCTTCTCATCCTCATCTCGAGCGTGCTTGCTCGGTAGGCCAACCACATGTAGGCTAAAAATCGCTTTTGTGTGCCACCTGTTTTGCAAACAACTCATTGAACTGCGCTCGCGTTGCAAACATTTGCCGTTTGCGAGAACTATGCGCGAAAACCCGATTCGGTCGAATTAATTGTGAGCTTATTGGGTCAAGGCCTACCAGCCAATCAAGAGAAATACGCCAACAAATGGAGTCGGGATTGACACGCCGTGCGAGGAGATATATCGACCCGCGAGATCATCGTTATAGTTCCCGCGTTGTTGGAGCTGTAGAGGTTCGGAGGATTTCTGGACCGGGGATGGGGCCCTATCACTGCCGTGTGCGACGGAACTGCCCCCCATTGTTTGTTGAGCCTCTATTATCCCGAGTGAGGGGACGCTGTGGAGCTTGAATCAATCAGCTATTCTAGCCCAATGAACTGGGGTTTCCACATCGTGGGGGGTGGTGTCGACCCGAGAGACCTCGGTTTTCTTCCCCCGTTTGTCTAACTAATTTATATATGGAATGACCCCTGCACCGAGGATAGGACCTTATCGTCCCCGGGTGGAGCTGGCTCAATAATACACGAATCCCAGACCAATACAGATTGGCCGGTCGGTGGCATTGGGGATTTCCACACTGTGCGAGGAGGTATCAGTCTAGGTGATATATCTATGTTCATTCCCGGGTTGTCGGAGTTGTGGGTACGTGAATGGGTTATAATTCTGGGAATGGACCCTATCGTCCCAGATGACGGTTGATCTCCGGCCAATGTTTGACCAGAAATCAGACCACCAAAAGGCCATACCAGGTGGTATGTTTTTATATTTTCGTCTAAAACTCGATCGAGCGTGAAATTCTTAACTACCAAATTCTTAGTTCAGTGCTATCGCGTACTACTAATAAGTCATCGACCAGACGAGAGTGGTCTACAGCAACAAGTAGTCAGCGTTACTATAATAGCGTTCGAGGAATATTGACGAGAGCAGCGACACCGTGTTTCACGCCTGGAATACCGTCAGCAAGTCTCTCCATGATCACTATTAATAGACTATACACACAGGCACAGTCGCCGTCTGCGATCCTCGGATCTAGATATTATTAAAAATGAAAATACACTCCAGCTGTGAGGTCGAAGATTTTGTCGAAACTCATCTTTGCAAGCTGTGTGTGATACTCTTATGGTATCATGCATGCAGTAGTAGCAGAAGCTGGATCAGTGCGCGCCTGTCAGTTGCTACGTACTCGTAGAGAACATGCAGCAAACATTTATCCATCCCTCTGTTGGCCCTGGATGCTTGGTTGAGTCGAAACGTCAAGAAACGCACTCGAAACGTCTCTTCGTGGCCAGACTAGAAGGTCAGTCCGCGTGGGCTCGGACTTATCCGATCGATATATAGACTATATGAAGCTCGGAATCGGATTCACGCAAGAAACGGAGAAACGGAAGAAACGACAGGACAAGTAGTCCACCGTTAGTCTATATCAATCTCTTGGAATTACTTTACGTTCTACACGCGTAGACTATGTGCTGTGTGGTAACCGCTTTTACTCTCTATCGAATATTGAATCGAACATGTCGAAGTGCTGCCCTGACCATGGGTGCCGGCGACTGCCGGCAACCATTCGGAGCCCTTGTACATAGTCTATACATTTATTTTCGTCTAATAATCGAGCCTGAAATTAGCTGCTAAATCCTTAGTGCAGTGCTATCGCGTACTACGAATACTCTTACCTGCCAGACAACAAGTAGCAGCTTGACAATAGCATTCGATCAATTGAATGACGAAGGCAGCGACACCGTGTTTCACGCCTGGAATACCGTCAGCAAGTCTCTCCACGATTAGACTACACACACGAAGACAGTCGGTCCGCGATCCTCGGATCTAGACACTATCATGCATGGTGTATCAGAAGCTGGCTCAGTGCGCGCCTCTCAGTGGCTACGTAGAGAACACGCAACCCCCCCCCCTGCTGGCCCTGGATGCTTGATTGAGCCAAATGATCAAGAAACACACTCGAAACGTCTCTTCGTGCCAGACCAGAGGGTCAGTCTGCGTGGACTCGGATATATCCGATCGAGATGTATATGATGAAGCTCGGAATCGGATTCACGCAAGAAACGGAAGAAAATGTAAGTACAGTAGCCTAGGTGGATCTCTTGGCATTACTTTACGTTCAATACGCGTAGGCTATGCGTTGTGTTGTAACCATTTTTACCCTCTATCGAGTATTGAATCGAACAAGTCGAGTTGCTGCCCTGCCCTACCCCGAGCATGGGTGCCGGTGAAGGCCGGCTCCCGTACCGATGGATCAAAGCTCGCTTACACCCTAAGAGCCCCCCGTCGACCTCCTGCTGCAAGAGAACTCGAGAGCGAAGCAGGTGTGTGACGCAACGGGTGCTTGCCATTTCTGAGGTCGAATCCTTGCGAGGTGAATACGAGGGGCCTATGACGATGTCGAGTCGGGCCACATATGTGTGTAATAGACATGAACGCATTCTTCATCAAAACAATACATAGTTCACGTTTGTTTGGAAGATTTCACGAGAATTATCTCAAATTCTAAAACCTGTGAGTTCGACCGGTGGAGTGGCCGATACTGTACCATCGATAACCGTTTCGATTAGAGTTTTCGGGGCTTTTTTCTGGGAACGGACAGCGTCACCGGTGCAGAATCGATGTTGCAGCAGCCAATGTGCGACGGATAAATATCGGGACTGGCCTGTGGTGCGAGGAGCCAAGCTTCTGAGAGTCTTCATTAAAAATCTGGAACTCACCAGTCCGAAAACTGGCTATTTTTTTGCTGCAAAACACGATCAATTCCGCAGAAACGCTATTTGGTCTCTTGCACGTCCACCGCACAGGAACCAATGGGTAGTTCAACCAACGATGATCACACCAATACCCAAAGCGAGGCTCGTGGCTTGTAGTTATTACAGGTTTTTTATCGTCTTGGAAGCGCAACAGCAATTAAGCGCGCCGTGTATGCCGCATAAATGCAGGACTGCTGAAACATATATTGCCCAAAGTGACGCCGATAGTAGGACAAACCAGGCCGTAGCAACACAGACAAACATTCATATATAGGCCCGATTCCTTTCAGAACAGCGAAAGCTTCCAGGGCAATGATAAAGTAATCCTAACCGCCGTGGAAGGTAGAGCGGCACGGTCTCAAAAAATTGGGAATACCAATACCAAAGATAATCACCGTGACGCCCAACAATCTGTTCGCTGTTTTAAAAGCAAGTTTTCCAGCGACTAACGTGAGCAGCTTTGGGGATTACGTCCGAAAAAACCAACCGCTGACTCCGCCATACGTAGTGCCACACTTACAGCACTCCGCTGAGAAACATCATATCATACATCCCACAACACAAACCTAAGATGAAACGCGCAGTCTGTACATGGTCAAACATACGTATGGCGAATGCCCCCCTGAGCAACGAACGCTTTTTTCGCTTATTTAACAAAGTGTGCACACACTAGTTCAAACATACATGTATCCAACCCCTCCCCTCTATGGTAGACAGCTATGCTTGCAAACCGCGACCCTCCCCTTTAACGGCGGCGTTGTCCAGAACAAGGCAACGCATCGGTGAAAGCGTGACGCAGCCCCCGTTTCGCGTATCGGGCTTTATCAAGCGCGACTATCCGCGCCGATAATGAACCCAAACAACATCTTCAAACGTAACCACGGAACACCCATGGAAGAGAACCCTGGCTTGAGGAAGGGCCTTGGTCAGGACAGTAGAACATAGGTTGGCCATAGAAACCTCGGGGCGACCCCGACCCGCCCCAAGCTTCTGGGTGTGACCGCAGTCGAAGCGAACGACACGCACGAAACTGTCCTCTTGACGAGGTGGCACCACTGTTCCCTGATGGAGGTGATGCCAGTGGTTCGACAAACACTACACCCGAGCACTATCCTACGACAACATACTGGTACATATATATATATATATCTCGGCGGACGAGGGCAGTTACGCCCAACAAAACAATACATTACACATGCTCGAAACATCGAGTCAACCGCGATTGTCTGAAGGCTGCCATAATCCATTTAACAGCTGCGGACACATAGATGTATATACCGACCTGTGTGCAGCTGCCAAAGACTCGACGTGCTTTGCATGCCGCGCACGCTCGGAGCGATCCGTCCTAAATATCAATAACAACTTATTGAACAAACCCAACGGAACATCCTTCCACTGCTGCACACGGCCTCGCCCCCGATACGTGTATATTACATTCAGAAGACTACAGGTGCTTTGGAATCCCAACGCTAATATTGCGTTCGAGGAGACTTCACAAGCTGAAATGATACTGATGGCTTCCTGCCGAACGCCTCCGTCTTCATGCTTGTTCTTCTATAGAACAGTGTAATGTCACAGGAACAATACACCACAACGGTCAACAATGAGCTGCACATAATTTCTCAAAGCTGTTTCACGTTTTCTAGTGCATGCGAGGGCGGTTGTTCGCTCATCGGGGTGTATACAGACAGCAACCATATATGACCAGTCAACAGATAACCACTACACCGCTGATGCATGGCGATGTACCGCCGTCTTCTGTTAGAACAATATGTGGCGATAGCTCGCGCGCATTTATCGGGAATCGCCTATGCAATCAATCTACGACGGCAGTTCAAGCCATCGACGTGCTACAACGAAAGTTAGTGCCCCGTTTGGTTAGCACTGGTCAGCCCCCATGAACGCCTCTCCGCTGCACCTCTTGTTGTTCACGAAGAAAGACCCGTCTGTTTCGAGCCTGATCGTCTCGCCTTTCATGAGACGGAACTCGTAGGGCTCGTTCTCTGGGAATGCCACAGCCTCCTGAAAACGACAATAAACGAAAACCAGTCATGGGAGGGTCAGCATACACGTTTCTTACCGGTGTAGAGTGAATCACTTCAGCCTTCAACCTGGTATCAATACTCATTGCTGCAGTCGACCCTCCCCTGTTCGGTATTCGCTTTCATCGGCTTCATGGTTCAGGGAGAGACGTGGAAATGCGGTCCACACAGGGAGTGCCGTCCGTGCACGTTCAGAAAAATAATGCTCGTGATTATCAGAGTTGCATGTTTTCACCTGCTGCAGAATCCGCACGGCGACCGTCTCCCCTAGGGTCAACCCTTCCTGGCCGTCGATCCTCCAGTGAACGCCACACATTTGCCTGGAAATCATAGCACAGCAAGGCGCAAGCAAGAACAATGCAGGTCGTGGTTACGTTGACGTAAGAAGCACTGTACACACTGTTTTTTGCCGCATCTGGAGTTGTGCGACGTGGCCCAGGCGCAGTTAGACTATACAGGCGAATAGCATCCGTTCTTCGCACTAGTGCCCATGCATACTTTATCCGTGCTTGCTGTACCTGCCGAATGCGACGTTGACAGCCATTTTGTTGATTTCTCCCTCGTACGTCAAGCAATCTTTGCCGGTGTAGGGAAGAAGGTTCAGCCCTTCATCGTCGGGAAGCACGGGGTCATCGAAGCACGAAGCGCCCCTCTCCAGTCCAACAAGGGCCTGCGGTAAATGGTGATGATTCGGAGATGTTGTTGGGGAAATGTCAACCGGTGACTAATTAAAGAATTCCTACGTCATGTTGGTTTGGGCCCACGGTGAAGGGTTGGTCAACCCCCTGGTCTGCTGTAGGTGTACGATAGCAGGAACTGACTAAGCTGTCGTGTAGCCACAAACAGACAAGATGTGTACTCTCCAGCAAGTTAACGTCGGAAAGTCGCAAAACGATTGACGTACGTTTGGATAGATTGCAGTGCATACCCTCGTGGTAAACACAACGAGCCTGGACAACGGACGCGTTGGTCAGCAGTTCACGACCACGTGTACAACATAACAGAACATCGTGTTCGAAATACAAAGGGCTCGATCACACGGGTTGTGAGTGCACGGCGATCTCAAGGTACTTGGCAACAGATTTGCCGAGAAAACACACTCGAGAGGGTTGTCGTGAAAGGTTTCAATGGAAACCGACATGTTTCTAAACCAACCCCTCCCATTTCATTGGCAATGAGCAAGGCCTTGAGGCGGAGATCCCTCAATGTGTTCGTGAAATATCTCTTATGGCTAGGTTCGACCATTGATAGTCACGTCCTAACACCACTCTGACATGGAGGCCGTGGTTCTAGGTATCAGCGACCGTAATGGGTGTTATCTGCATCTCACCTTGAGCACCGTTGCGAAGGCGCCGTTCTGAACAGCGTGGCCAGATGGGTACGACGGGTGAGTTGGCGACCCCTCGTTGACAGCCTGTGACACCAAAGACAAGATTACAGAAATATTAAGACAGGTGTGCGCAAAGGTGCTAATCTGGTCAAGGTACCTACTCAGTAATTATTTGGACATATCCTTCACACGTATGTTACTAAATGGCACACTCTACCGCTCCGCAAATACCAACGTTGGGAGCGAGAAGCGAGACTGTTAACGTGTTCGTGATTCGTAAGCGGTTTAGTGGAGGCGTCACTGTTTTTGTAATATATATCTTCCTATAGTACAGCTGTCAAACACGATGCAAACGTTTCATCCTGTAGCTGATCTGGCAAAATATGCATGCGGGCATGTACGCATTCATGTCTGGCAAGAAGCGTGAGTGCGAGAGGGGGGTCTATGCGCTTGCTTTTACCCTGAAAATACAACTTGAAAGGATGAATGGTGGAGACATTCGCCACCCCAAGCGCTTGCTGCAACTGATTGGCGTCGTGGTGAACAAGTTCGGCACAGTCACACCAAACCGGGCATATTCAACAGAGGGAAACGCGGGCGTATTTCCATCTCGCGGTGGTGCCTTTGGAAGAGCCGCGTGAGTGGCCTTGTGCATCTCAATCTGCCCGGCACCTACTTCACGTTATCTATCTGATCTCCGTAGGGATACTTCTCACCATCGGCAGAAGGTAGGTGCGCCCGCGTCGTCCCCTCCTTCCGTTGATCTCTACATTCCGCTCCCGCACCCTCCTGAGCAACTCCCTGTTGTTGAGGAGCGACTCGTCGAAGTCTACGTCAAGATCGCCGTAGATGACATTGTGGAGGGTTCCAGCGACGGCCTGTCACGCCCAACGATCCAACAACATCGGCAGAACGCGAACGAGTGGAAAGGCATTAGCGGGAATGGGAACCGTTTAATCGATAATGAATCGCCTCGCCAACGTATATCAAACCCAGGGAAATCGTCAACCAATGGATGCTCGGTTGAAAGGGCTAGACAGTTGGAGGACTGATGCGAAACGCCCTACCAGTCCCGGTTACCAAAGCAAATCGTGTTTTGATATATACACACATTGCGGGGGGGCGATGTACGTCGTCAGACAGGTTCGGTTCGTTAGTGAAATCTCACCTCTGGGCGAGCGAATAGGTGCACGTTCCACTTCTGGTACCACGACGATCGCATGGCCAGCTCGGCGTTTCCGATGATCCTCATAACGTGAGACACGCCGTAGTTGACGAAACCAACCTGGCGACCGCTCTCGTCGTACGGACCGTTGAAGCCAGGACGGCTGATGGCTCCTTCTTCGATAAGAATCAGTGCGGCTCGGTACGCCTCCCTGACAATCGAGAATATTGGTCGCATGGTTAAATATTCATTGCGGTCCAACGAAGCACAGCATAGCATTAACGTCCTGTTACTAAATGTCAGGCGCAAGCGTGTGGGTATTAGTGAACTCTCAGTCACCTGTGCAAGTGAATGGAAATGACGCCTGGGGAGCGTTGGTTATTGCTTTTTTAATAATTATGTACGTGGAGATTTCTCGCCAGAGAGTGGTGATGGTGTCTGCCGCGACATCTCGAACGACGACAAACACCCTTGAGGTAGAAAGACTATCCCGCAGCTCTGGAGTCGAAAATGCAGCCTGCAACTACGGTAGAGCACTCACGTATTGATGGTGTCGGTGACTACCAGCCTCGAAAGATCGCGGGAGTTGCGGATGTACCGCTTAACAGAGTCTTCCTCCTCCGGCGAGTCCGGCTTGCCTCCGTTCTGAGAAAATCGCGGGGGGATCAAGAAAGCGTTCCAGGCTAAGGTGAGAGGACGACTAGGCGACACCAGATCGGGTACAATAGCACGGCCGACAGGGCATACACCAGACGAAGGGCGCGCACTGCTGCCAATGCCGATCGTCACAATGCGCAAATATATATTCCCAATTATATCCGTTCACGGGAAAAATGCTTGCGATTCTGATGGAAAGAAAATAGCGGAAGGGTGCCGGCGTACGATATCTGATGCATGTTACACACCAAGCGCCAGATGGCACCAATGATTGTTCGCTTGGTGAGGCCTAAATACGAAACGACAGTGTACTGACTGTGCCCTACCCTACGGCCGATTCGATGTGCACTACGGGTGCAGAGGCACAACGCAAGGATGAATCATGTTCTTGGGACAATTGTTTCGAAATCGCTCGGCTACGTCCCAACAACGACCAATCGAGTTAAGTGAAGGCCGAAAACGGAACTAATCGATGTTCTTAAGAATGGTGGATCGTCCGAACGTTGCCACCGGACGCTAATATGATCAGCTACATTGACAGAGCTGGAGGATTTCGTCCCTTCCCTTCCTCCCCTTCCATGTTCAGCTCCCGCGCCAACAAGTGTCGTTGGTGCACACGCCGTTCGTTTCCGGTCGTTTTGTATGTTATGTGCTGCCGCTAACCTGTATGCGAAGCCATTCGTCGTAGTCGACCATGTAGTCCACTCCGGACGCAAAGGTCGTCTGCTGAGGCGATACCGTGATGGAATCAATAGTGAAGTCCTTCACCAGTAGCTATTCCAGCGCAAATCCATGGGCAACGGGCATATTATCGGGGGGAGATGTTACTCAGGGCGTTACACCCGTGCGCCTGAAATCCAAATACATGACGAAAGAGGGTTATTATCACAGTAGCCCATCGTGGACCACCAGCACGCGTTGTCAGGCATGGCTAATACCATAGGAAAATGAACGCTGGCGCCGATGCCCGCACCTTAGCCTTGGTGGTCCGCCGCGACGTCTTCCTTTTCGTTTGTCAAATTCAACTCGTACGGTGAGTGAAATACGAACCGCCTTATGGAATCACAACAACTACCTAAACCAACGAAGCAACATAGTACTGGAACAAGCTATTCAGGGGTGACGGTAGGTCCGAACAAAGAGCCGCATTATGAACAGGCTGCTACACTGTACCTGGGAAATGAAGGGTCCTGTCTCGACACCGACTGCAGAAGACCGGAACAGCTGCGACTGCGGATCCGCTTTTCCATTTCTTCCGACGGCCACCCCGTTCATGTTGGCGAAACCCGGCATCGTGGCCAAATTTTCTGTCAAAATCACGGAAGGTTCAAATCGTTACACCCCGACAACAATCGTCCTTGGTCAAGATGGTACAAACACGATTGTTAATCGAAGTAGCAACGTCTGAGAAACGCGATGTGTCAGCCTTGTCGAACGACTGGCAGAACACATGGCAACAAGCGCCAGCCATGGCTGCCGTACACCGCAGAGTAGCATTACATACAGCCTAAATTGGGATTTCATCCATAAAGACACGTGGGAAGAGCAGGGACGAGAATGCAATCAGTACAGAATTCGGCTATCCGAGCCCACAATACACGAATAGTCGAGATTTACAATCAATCACAAGATCAACCTGCCGCCATTGGGTAGTGCTTCCTGACTCCTATGAGCTTCGTTACTGCACACACAAAATCTAAGGTGGTGGAGAACCTAGCGTGTAGGTAAATAGAACGCCTGGATAGATATGATTCAGGTTCTCACGAAAACCACACATACATCCTCTAGCTCATCTCAAGTCCCAAGGGGAAGGCTTCCCGGAACGAAGGAAAAGCTGGGAGTAAGACAGGACCGATCTCCGACATCCCAGTATACCGATACGACAACGCTAATCTAGTACTGGAGCTCCTATCTCCCATTAACATATCTGTATCATGAAGAAAGACAGTCATGAGATAGCTTTTGCACTTTACGGCTTCGAAACTGGAATTCCGCATTGGTGACGAAAGTGCTGAGTTTTTGCGTACAGCGAACTGTCGTCTGCTGTTGCACCATTCCGCCAATTGAATACAAAATGTAGTTGGGGTACCTGCTGCCGCCACGGTTGCCTCGTCTTGGCCGTACTTGGAGAACGGCACGTCCCTTGTCAAGGCCATCCAGTACAGCTCAGCCATTTGAGCGGCCTGAGGCGGAATCGTGAAGATACATTCGATCGAGGGCACGTTCAGAAGGCATCTCATGAACCATGCTACAACAACGATGAAACTAAATATTCTGCGGCTCCTCGCTGAAGAACCTCAATATCTCACACCGTTATACCTCTTTTCGCCAATAACCTGTCTCCTATTACTCCATTCACCCTTTGACACCGCGGACAGTTCCATCGTCTATGTTTGCAGAAAGCACTATTGTAAACAACAAATTAATTTGGCATTCCGAAGAATGTGGAGCAGCTCCACGATTGATCAGGCCCACCAGCCAACCAGCAAACACCGCTAGTTCTGGACGAGCCTGACCCATTGTGGGACACATTAGTGCCATGAGCGCAACGACAACCACACAAGTTGTACGTCTCGCGAGAAATAAAACGATACGCGAGTGATGGACGACGTCGGTTCAGGACACCCCACGAGATGCAAGTGGTAGGGTCCCACCAGAATACACTTCAGAAGCTAACAGCTACAGTGCTGAATCAATTCAACACCTACAACTTACCAGGTCCTCGGAGTTGATGGCCGAAGCACTAGGGATTGTCAAGGCAGAGCTGTTACGATGTCCGACCGTTCATGGTAGCCAAGGCCGAAGGGCGAAAAGAAGCGACGGGAAAATGGAACATATTTCCATACCATATTCGTTGCCAACCATGGATGTCGTCGGTGTCGTTGTACAGAGGAAGAAGTCCGCGACGCGGCCAGCAAAGCCGCCAGAGGTGTAGAGTTCGTCAGACCGTCGGATGGAATGAACAAGACGAGAACAGGCACGACGCGAGCCAGCGAGCACGGATTGACAGGAAGAGTGGCCGACGCGTGAGGATTGAAGGGACAGAAAACCGAGAGAAGCAAAACGCAAGATGGAGGAGGTCAGGCATTGGACACGATAACGCAGCAGGTCAGTGCGGGCTGATGCCGTGTCCGCAAACCAAAAGTCATCGCCGTCACAAGCTGCGTTGAATGCCTTGCAGGGGCTGCCTCGTCAAATTACACACACCGAGAAACGAACATGGCAGGCCTTGAGGCGGACCGCATCGTTTGTCGCACATTTACGAGGTCACTCTGCACGACAACACTATGCCGAGCTACGTCTTAGTTACCGGTGCTGATGACCACCCCGTTCCGCGCCAATTACAGGTGGAGTCGCAACTTCTCTCGCTGTTGTGCTTAGCAGCGAGAGGTTTGGGACCAATCGCGTCTACGCTCGGGGTTCCTAAGTGGCTAGTTTGGAGTTCCATTATACAGCAACTACAGGTAGGGTGTTCCTGCATTCACAGATGGCTCAATCCTGCGTATTAGAGGGTGCATGGTACCGACCACAATAGTACCTGGCAGGTCCAGCCATACTGGTCGCGAGGCCTCCAAGAGGGTTGACCAGGAAGCCGTCCTCGTCTCCGGCCGGCACCTGCTCGCATGTGTCGAAGTCGCCTTCGGAAACACACTCGATCAGGGCGTCGAAGGCATCGCTGTCCACCTGGAGCGTGTCAGGTAGGAACGACCGCATCAAGAAATAGGATACACGGTGCGGAGAAATGACTCAATATTGGGGCTAGCTGGACAATCACATTCATTCGCGAAGTATATAACATATACGTCTGTAGAGCACATTCACTGTATGGTGTTGTACATATGTGGAGTGATCGCGAAAAAAGTAGGCAAAGGCAGTCAGAGATCTTTGGGTACACGCGTAAACCTCCTACCGCCGTTCGCCACACCTTGCACGTTGCTTCTTGGTACTGTGACTACTTGAGTAGAAGCTACAGTACGTAGGATGTCCCGGCCTGACACTTTCAACCTCGAAGCTGCGCAGGGTTACTCTTTCAATTTGCACGTCAGAAATATGTATCACAGGGGGGTTTACCTGTCCAAGGCTGTCGTGGGGCAGCGACTTGTGGAACGTGGCGGCGGAGGAGCGGTCTCCGTTGTTGACGTGTAGCGTCCCCTCGGACGCCGCAAACTCGGTCTCCGCCCAATCGGTCCGCTGGGTCAGCACGTTGGCAGCCCTCTCCTCAGGCTGTGCGACACACGTAAACGGACGTGATACCAGCGGGAACAATAGCCGTCAATTCTGAACAATACACGATCGAAGTCGTGCATGCCTGCAGCCGTCGCTACGGCGCAAAGAGAGGCTGTGGCGCGCGATGCCAGTTGATTTGACGGTGAGGTGCTAACGGGGGCATGCCGAGCAATGGTTTCGTTTTGTGTCACATTGATTACTGCCTACCAGGTATGGTCGAAAAACGTGATGATGTTTATCAAGGAGGTATTCACGAGCAATTTGACGGCCAGGTTTCGCTGTATTGTCAACAATTTGTACCAAGGAGCAAACGTGCGCCTAACGTGGTCAGGGTTGATGCTATTGAGGTAACCCGTTGAGACGGTATTCCAGCCGGAACCAAACCCTACAATCGCGTTGATAATAATATACACATCAATAGAGTATCGGTACCCACCGTTCCATTGACATCGAGGGCATCATCTGTTGCAGGACGATTACGCCTTTGAAGACGACGCGAGCCATTGCTGTCCAACGTGTTGGTCGAGAGTGATCCCGCCGCATCCACGCCTCCCGTTAGGCCGTTATCACTCCCATCTTGGCGTAAAGATTCCCCGTTGGAACCGGGAAACAGCCCCAGAGCGATTACGGCCATAGCACCGGCAGATCCTGCAAGACCCTTCATCGTGTGGCCTGATTTCTTCCTTGAGAAATACACTTCTTTCTTCCAGTTGCTACTGCCTGAGCGGAAAAGAGGCAACACCGGTGATGTTTAGCGATACGATTTGTCGTTTGCATGACGAGAGCTTGTCTCATCAGATTGTACACGAGCAACATTTATGGCTTTGTGCTCTTCTTAATCTATCCGCACGCTACCTATTTTACCGTACCGGATATTCTGCGAAGTTTTGGTTCGAACATCCGAAATGTATGAACTTTAACAATTCCATAACCCCCCCCCCCCCCCCAACCAAGTACGTTGCGGCACACCGCAGCAGTGACCCGTTGACATGGCGTGGCTCGCACGGTCAATATCACACCTACAGTAGGCTGTGCCCCCGGAGGACCTCGTAGCGGTTCCTATCGCTTCATACCTAAAAACCGTGACCTACACATCGGGATAAAGCAATGTACACTCGTTCTCTACTATGCTTAACACCGCAATCCGTCGTCGACCGCTTCAGTTTGCCGAAGTACCCTCGAGGCTTGACCGCTAGGAAGCCAAGGAGATGTAGCGTATTTGTTCCTTAATTAAACGGTCGCCGCAAGTTTCAACTCTAACGTGCAGTAAAATGTACTTCGTCCGCCACAACACTTCACCGGAGGTTCTATGTCCAGCGGAATTTCTTGCATTACCTGCTCTCGAACACAAGACACGGTGTACCCGCATCCACCTTGTGGGTATCTTACACCAAAAAAGGGAAGTATTTGATTATTGAATAGCTCAAATTCTACGTCCACTCAGGTCCACTCACTCTATGCGACGTCG
Organism: Undaria pinnatifida; assembly: GCA_012845835.1. Classification (NCBI taxonomy): domain Eukaryota; class Phaeophyceae; order Laminariales; family Alariaceae; genus Undaria; species Undaria pinnatifida. The sequence goes on along the minus strand of JABAKD010000025.1, from coordinate 10,575,215 downwards.
AAGGCAGGAAGTGAGTGCGCCCCGAAGGTCGATGTTCTCTTCTCGCGTGAAAACAGATAATTATTTGCGCTGGATGCAACTGGGCGGTGGTGACTGTGGAATGACAACGGTGGGCTCGAAACCACGTCGATGTCTCTATCCGTCCGCGGTGAGGGCCATGTGCCACACAAACGCATAAGAACAAGATATATTCTTGCAAACTTCCAGAGATGAAGCCGCAAAATATATATTTAATGCGCTCTGGTGCCTCGTCCACTTCGTGATTTCGGGTTCGAAACGTAGAAGAAAACGTAGAAAAAAACCATGAATCACTCCGATGATGTCCACATGTTGTTCTCTTCATGATACGTTCGTACGCCTTAACCTCTTCGAAACTGAATCCACACTCTCGGGAACTAAATGCTGGGATTTTGCGAAGTATAAAAATTGCAGCTCGACCGAAATAAAGTGGTTGACTCGCTCAGGTTTGTAGTCTGTGTGGTACGTACGTATGAAGTTCGTGCGTTTATCATGACCTGTAGCCGGAGCGGACAGTATTCGTTCGGGGGTTCCGACTGGATGATAACTCGATAACTCCCGTGTCGATTGTCAGGGATACCGTGAACGGAAATTATTAGCAAACCACATCGGCTTTTGTTGTCGGCATGAACATGAGACAGGGGGTTGCTTCCAATATCGTGCAGATATCGGCATGAATACGCACGCATATATATGGTATATATCTGGGGTAGGTACATGCTATACAGTTCACTTCGACTAGTCCATAGTGTACAAAAAGGTATGCTGCTTCTATCAGTACACGTTCACTCGTTGGGATACATAAAACGGACACCACAGAGTGGATCGTGGCCTATACGAGCGTCGGGCCAGAGCCAAAATGATTCTTGCTGGAAAAAGTTGTCATTTATTGGTGGGACGGCTTCTCGGTTTACTGAAAACAATGATGATGTCA